>JAPMUY010001567.1:97500-183335 GCA_026901105.3 Galaxias olidus | reverse complement strand
TACATACTTGCAAAGTCTGTCTGATGTTGCCCTCCCCATCACACACACACACACACACACACACACACACACCTCCCAACTGAAAAACTCACATAGAGAAAGGAACAGGCTTTGTTTCTGATCCTGCACTAACAGTCAGCTTGAATGATGACAATGCATAATTTTATATTCCAGTGTCAGTTTCTCTTGACAGAAGTTGAGTTTCAACAGACCCTGTTTGGGTGATTAAGGAGACTGTCGTGAGCCTCTTGGCCTACAACCTGTCAGTATGATAAAGGTATATGCTGCTGAAAAATATAGTACAATTCAACGGCGGCTAAACAGACATACTTCCATACATTTCCCTTTGTACCGTCCCAGCCCAGTTTAGGAAGTGACTCATTGGTTCGACGAGAAGCCTATTCTCTAAGAACTACAGAAAGAGAGGATGGGAGGGAGGGAGGGAGGCAGAGGGGGAGGTAGCAGGGAGATAAACATCACCAGGGTCGATCGGAGGAGGGGGAAAAAATAGGGAGGGCGCCGAAATCTTGCTTCTCCACGGGAACATAGACCGTTACGGTAAGAAAATGTCATCAATGAGATGATTCTGAAGTGTCTCTGTCAATCAGTGCTTTATATAACCGATGAAGAAAAAACGGAGAGTTTGTAGTTTGAATGTTTGAATGCGAGAGAATATTGGCTTTCTTGTCGGCAGAGGAGAGAGAGCAGGGATATGGGGTGAGCTGACTGATAGTGCCCATGGACAAGACTATTATGTAACGTGCGACATAGATTAAAATGTGTTGTATGATTTTATTACCTCACAATTTTTATTTACAATCCGCATGTTTTATCAATTTCCTTCTATGTAGCTTATGATTAATGTAAGGTACATTAATTTAATAAAGCTTTAACCTACAGGAATCATGCAGTCAGCGAACATCCTTTTTCGTTCTTTGCATATTTCCAATCATCGTCGGAGAACATCTTATTTTTGTCCTGGCTTAAGGACAAGACGCATTGTCCTGCAAAGCAATGTTTTGGTACGCAATACATTTTTTGCTGTTTTCGTCGAGTATCAGAAATATAAAATGGGAATTTGCACTTGTCCTAAATGGATAAAAAATAAGCTCAGATATATAGGCCTATTGAAATCGTGATATTTACACATGAAGAGTCATAATTGAAAGGCATAGGAAATGTAGAATATTGTTAGAAAATACGTTTTTTTGGAACAAGTGTCACATTTATATTTGTCAATTCATGCACGTGACTCCCCTCAGCTTCAGTTGCTGTCCTTCAGCACCACGAGCATGCGCAATAAGACAGTTATCGCACGAGGGACATTGAGTGACAGTACCCCAGAAGTCAGATTAGTGAAATTTCCATTCTAAGGAGACATGTACATTTTGATGCTGATATAAGTGGAGTGCACAGACCAGCCTGCAGTTAAGCACTGCAAACAAAACATGACGCGATTGAGAATGAGCAGGACTTTGGTTGGACTATAGCTTTATGAAACCAGTTTACCCTTTCACTGGAGCAATTGTCTCCATCAGTTACCATATGTTATGGCTTCAGATGGATTTTACATTGGGTTTCCATTTGTAAAGATTAACCATGTTCATCTACTGCTGTTCTTTTAAAATTACATGTGTTTGTTTACTTTCACTTTAGGAATCTCAGTCAAGGTCAAGCATGCTTCACCACCAAGATCGACCAGTGAACCAGTCTTACGGAGGGAAAGGTAGCCAAAACTCCACCTCCTCCTCCCTACGCCTCCTCAGCAACAACCAGCAGCAATCCAACATGAAGGGCAACAAAGATGGCAACTTCAACTTCCTGTCGGGTCAGGACGATGAACTTGTGTCGTTGTCGTCAACAACTGGGGGAGATGAGAACCGGAACCAGATGCGTCCCCGTGGCCTTGGCTCATCGGGCCGTGAGCCATCATCATACTCTTCCTCTTCCTCCTCACTTTCCAGTCCGAGTTTTCACTATGGAGCGGGGCCCCTGTCTCTATCTGTCCCGCCTGCCCTGCTGGAGCCCCCTGGAGCCCCTGCCAGAGATCGAGAGCGGAGACGATGGCTACGGCAGAGTGCCCCCTGATGGTGCGGAGGAAGGAAAGATGGAGGAGGAGGAGACTGGGAGGATGATGAGCGTCAACGAGAAAGAGATGCTGCAGGGCGGGAAAGAAAAGTGGAGCTTGGAGAAGGAGACGAGAGGAGGAGGAGGAGGAGGAGGAGGAGGAGGAGGAGGAGGAGGAGATGAGTGGGGAGATAGTGACTCTGAGTTTGAGTTCAGCTACAGGTCCGGAGGCAGTCTGTCCTCGCTCAACATGGAGAGTGGAGGCGAGGGGGCTCTCATGGGGATGTGGGACCACATCGGAGTGGGAGAACCCAAGCCTGACCACCAGGGCGGAGACACGGAGGGAACTGCCCTGTGCGCCATGGACACTGACCCAACCAGGAGCTGGGACAGTAAAGAGCTGCCAGGGATGAAGAGGAGCATGAAGACGCCGGAGAGAGATCAGGAACAGGAAACAGCCTCCTGGATGAGGATGGCGGCGGATCATCGGACTCGGAGGATTCCTGCGGCGAGATCCCGGAGCTGATGGACGCCGTGTGGACGCTGAGGGACCGCGAGCGCTTCAAGGCCCAGGAGATGGAGAAGCACCAGGTCCAGCTGACCATGTATCGACGCCTGGCGCTGATCCGCTGGGTCCGCACCCTGCAGGGCCGCGTCAGCGAGCAGCAGAACCGCCTGCAGTCTAGCTTCGACGTCATACTCACACACAGGAAAGAACTTCTGCGCATGGGTGCCGCGGCAACCGCCACTGCTAGCCAATCATAGAGAGGGAGAATGACCTCCCTATGTATTGCCATTACAGGAAGCTGTTTAAAAGACTGAGATCTGACTGATTCAATAAGTTAAATGTGGAATGGAACTGATGGCATTTAAGGATTTATTTATCCCTATTGGATACATAATGCTTGCACGTACCATATAGACTGACCCTTAAAATAAGACAATCTCTAAGCGTTCTACTCCATATTAGATCTTATACTAATGTAGTGATGTTGTCGAATATATATTTTTGCTTTATTGGTCTCTTACTCAGTCCTTACAATATATCAGTCAAAATCCTTTATCTGGAAACCTGAAATACCTTGTTCATTTATACCAAACAATGACAATTAAAAAGAATAGCAGATTAAAAGATTATTCAGAGTTTATTTTAACGTTTATATGTCTGTACTGTATGTCTCTGTTTTAGTCTTTATGTGATAAGATAATTTAGAAATACTGATAAAAATTTGTTTATCAATGTTTTAGGTATGGCTTGTAATTTCAATCAACATGCTTATATTGTATTTGTTAATTTGTAATAGAGTGACATTAAATAAAGTTATGGTTTGCCTGAAATATACATGTTCCGGTTAAATGAATTCATGGTAGGTGACAGATTGTCTGACCCTGATAAACAGTATTGAATATGATTATTAGTTCATGTTTCTTTATAATATATTGAGCAACATTTTTACTGGTATTTGAGTTGTGTAATATCAAGCACATGCTAAACCTATTTAAAACCTTTCAATGGTGGTTACTTGCCATCATTGTTTTGTTGTTTAGAAGAAATTAATGACTTTTTTCTTCCCATGACAAACATTTGACAGTTTGATCCTTTTTGGGTTTGTTAAAAAACAAATTTAAGCCCTTGGCCCATGACATTTCAGAAACAATTGCTTCTTTAGCTCATAAACAAAGTTCGTTTTTTATCGCCTCATCACACGGTATGTGTATGTGCTCTGGTGAGACTGTGATAGCCGTGCGAGAAACAACATCCATCTCATAGGCTTGCTTACTGCGGATTTCAGAGCCGCGGGCGTTCGAAGAACGTCTCGCCAATGTGTGTGTGTGTGTGTGTGTGTGTGTGTGTGTGTGTGTGTGTGTGTGTGTGTGTGTGTGTGTGTGTGTGTGTGTGTGTGTGTGTGTGTGTTCGTGTGTTCTCACAGAGATACCAGCCTTTGCCACCCTAATCTGCCGTCTGAGTTGAGCTGGTCCTGCAGCGCCCTTTTGATTCCTCCAGGGAATCTGTCAGTTTGCGCCCCGGGGCCCGCGCGGTCCTATCCGGCCCGGTGAGCAGCCGCCGGTCCGGTAGCGCAATAGAGCCAGACCCCGAGGCAAGTTTGGGATAATCCTCGGTTATGCCTCCGAACTCCGTGCGCTCGAGCTTATGTTCTAAGCTTATCACCTCTCTTTTGACGCACGTGCATGACAGTGAAAGTGTGAGAGAATTAACATATTGATCTGTTGTTTATTGGCTTTAGCTGAATGTATGTGGGGTATCAAAATGCAAACCAGAAGGGATAACACGTTTTTCAACACTATTTCCAAGAGAGTTAGTTGATGAATACCAGGCTGTGCACTAAAAAGACGAACGTGTCACATGCAGCCTGAAGTTTGTCAAGAATGAAGCCAATTGGGTGAGTGTTCATTTACAGTAAAGACTGATAAGTGAGGTTATATAAAGTGTACATAAAAGCTTGAAATTAATTAAGTTTTGATTGAACCACATAGCGGCAAACGTCTTTATATGGACCGCAGTTTTTGGATGTCAACTCAAAATCTGCCATTATTCTAAAACTCTATCACTCTGAACACGTCACTTCATATCGGTTGCACTGTATAATGGCCGTGGATTGCACGACGGGGCACAAGGCAAAGTGTGACGGGGGGCCCGCTGGGTGCGATCAGCGGCTGCGGTGAAAGAGCACTGCTCCCGGGGAGACGCACACATTGGAGGGCTGCGCGACGCGCCACAGGTCTATCTCCTCGAGCACACCTGCTAATTCAGTCAGTTTAAAAAACAGAAAGAATGCTTGTGAATGCATTTTAAGCAGGTTTTCTGTCACATTTTCTTTGCAGTGAACATCGAAGAACAAGATGCACAGCTGGGCCTTCTGGCGTACCCAAGATGGTGCAAAATGTCACTGACGTGTGTGACCCTGTGTTTGTTATTTTAGGACATAACACTTCTGCTCATCAACATTCCTATTAAAACACTGATTCCAATTGGAATTTAAGACGTCTAGATTAGTATTTGTGTAAAGTATCCCACCACAAAACGAGTATTGCTACCTCCAACATAAAGCAGAATGAATTTTGCTGTGTTACTTAAACGTGCAGTCAATTCATGCAAAGGCGAGAAGATACATCCTGGCCTATTTGTTTTTGAGGAATGGCGTAGAATCTATTACAGTAACACTTACTTTGCCTTCGTTTTTCACATACCCAGCGAAAAGAAAAGAACATACATATTTGTGTCCTAAAGAGGGCAACCCACTATTGCAGAGCTCTACGGGTCCTAATCTGATTCAGCTGCGGTTTGATGACACAAGAGGGCAGTATTGTGCGCCATACATGTACGTAACGGGTGCTCTGTGCTATAGTGACCGGGCCTACTACTAGGACAAAATCCTAACCCAGTACAGTCTGTAAGTCCATAGAGCAGACTCTATCCCTCCCGCTCTCCTTTTCTCCCTTTCTTCCCTTTGCCTGATGTAGTGTGACAGTGCACTAGCCCCCAGCGCTCTGTTGGCGTGGCATCAGCTTTGACAGGAAGGGGGTTGTGGGGATGGGGGGGGGGGGGTCAAAGGGGGGCTGCGGCCTGCGGCCTGTGTATGATGAACTGGATAGAAAGGATAGAAAGACCTGTCGCCAGAGAGAGAGAGAGAGAGAGAGAGAGAGAGAGAGAGAGAGAGAGAGAGAGAGAGAAAAGAGAGAGAGAGAGAGAGAAAAACGTCCCCAGTAAAGATAGAGTGATAAAAAGACAGTCAGACAGACAGACGTTCATAGATAGATAGATAGATAGATAGATAGATAGATAGATAGATAGATAGATAGATAGATAGATAGATAGATAGATAGATAGATAGATAGATAGATAGATAGATAGATAGATACATAGATAGATGCTATGCTTTGTTTACTAATTTGATCCGTTGTTTACAACTTTTACAAATTTAGTTATTATTATTATTATCATTAATATTGTTACTGTTAAAGACTACAATAGAGAGATTAATTATGCTTTAGATTAGAAGAAAAATATTTTTTGTTTTTTAAATTTAAGCACCAGTGTCTTTGAAACAATGGGGTTGGCCTATAACCAAATGATGCGATAGTGATTCTTTTTTTTGCATCGTTTGTTTTGAATATACATTGGTTTTGTACATTGTTCATGTAGCCATTTTATTGTTTCGGTAGCGCAATAACATGCAACCTGTTGACAAACACTTGCATTGCACTAACCGCTGAATCGTGAGTGGTTTATTTCTTCCGTTCATTAAATTGTATGGACCATGCATATAGCTATACTTACTCGAGCTGAAGGCCCATTATTATGAGGTTTTCTGTCTTTAGTTTGTAGTCCAAGGCTGAGCGCTGGAACTTAGTAAATGGGGGATCAGAAGCCTGTTGGTGGTGGAGGCTATGGGGTTCAGCTGCCTCGTCTGCTTTAACCAGCTAATAAATATGAAAACAGCGGGTTAAAACTTTTATTCGTTCTCTGTCTGAAAGGATTATACCCTTCATAGAGTCCCATGTAAATCCCAAAAACCTCATAATGCCCAATGTTGTCCCATAAAACTGTGTTGGACAATGGACGGAGAAAGAGGGCTTTTTCACGCATAAGGGGTTTTCTCAAGAACACATTGACGGGAGGCCGTCCGGGACACGCCCATGGATTATCTGGCTGTCGGAGAAAGCGCGACTGTGAACGGCAGGTGCGTGTGCCAACCACGGGGGTCGTGAGCTCGGAGACCGTAGGGGAGCTGACTATGTCGAATGCGCGCAGCTGCTGGTTGAAATTTTTTCAGAGTTTGTCAGTTCCTTTTAACTTGCTCTTTTTTACTCCTTGAGATGAAGTGGTCTCTCGTGCCCAAGTTTCCCTTGACGTCCGCTCTCAGTTTAGATACGAAAAGGACCGCTAAACGGTGACACCCTGTCAACAAAAGCGACAGAGGGCTCAACTCATCCCCGCCTCAGTACCGTGAAATTGTGGTTTAAACCAATAAACGGTGGCACTGATATCGTGCTTGCCTGTTTTTAAGAATTGGGATTGAATGCCAAAAAAGGCAACAAGGTTAAACAACGTCTATAGGAGGACACTGCTCAACACTTGCAATTGCTCTGACACTTTTCTAAGCTCCCAATGGACACACGCTTTCGTTAGTTAAAAAAAAACGTACATTCTTAAATCTTAAGGGTTTAATAAAATGTATATGAATGTATTATAAACAATTCTTGAAAAATGTCATTACTGGACCGCCAGCTCAATAAGGGGTGTGGTATAGCCAAAACAAGTTGTTACATCGAATTTCTCCAATACGTCAAAAGGCCAAAGTCCTAACTCCTCACAATCACATCTCTGCAGGGTATTTAGATTTATAAAAAGTGAGACAGACTTGTGTCCGGCTAGCTGCGGAGGGTTTATGACACCCCTTAGCATATGTCTATTCCCCAAATGGCTTGCCACTGCACCTGACTTAATCTCTGTCTTTCAAACCATGCCCTATTCCAGAGTTTCTGCCCCAGGGCTATGTGTGCGTCCACAAATAATCCCCAACCAGTCCCTATTCCACTGGGGTGGGGCTACAGTGTCATGCCTGTCAAAGCTAAACACTGCTTTTCTCACCATCTTAACTAAAGGATAAATGCCCCTGTTATGAATAATGGGTATAACAATTGGCAAATATTTACTGCAAAATACTACAAAATATGTAGCAGTCATAACAAGGAGACTGTATCTGTATCTTTAGTGTTCAATAAATAAACAAATGTTTTGATACTGATACTGATACTGATACCTACCCTCTGTCCAAAACAATCTATCATCATGTTATTGTCCAAAAACTGAATTATGTATCCATGGTCGTCCAAGTCGAGAGCACAGTGCAGCAGTAGAATATAAAATATGAAATGGTAGTGTGATAAACTGGTAGATAATCATCTTTTCATTAAAATTTCATCCCAGGCAACTTTAATATTCAAGGACCCAATTATACAACTTGTATCTCTCTCTCTCTCTCTCTCTCTCTCGCTCTCTCTCTCTTTCTTGCTCTCTCTGCTACGCTCTCTTTCTGTCTCTCTTTCTCTCTCTCTCTCTTGTGCTCTCTTTCTGCCTCTCTCTCTCGCTCTCGTTCCCTTTCTGAGCTTTAAGAGCAGTCAGGGTGAGTGTATCTGGCTGGAGGGTTGAGTGAGTGTAATTTGGCGATGGGAGGGTCATGGGGGAGTTGACTCATCTCTCATCTGCTAGGCAGTAACCAGGCGGAGAGATGGAGCAGGCCTGTTGTGTGGCTCTCCAAATAAAGGATAGACTGACCGAGAGAGAGAGAGAGAGAGAGAGAGAGAGAGAGAGAGAGAGAGACGAAGAGAGGTGTATAGATTTTCCAGCCAGATTGTAAGGATGTGTGCATCATGATGTGTGCCACAAACTGGGAGCATGGCTTTGTCTATCTCGTGCTTAACATGTGTGTGTGTGTGTGTGTGCGTGTGTGTGTGTGTGTGTGTGTGTGTGTGTGTGTGTGTGTGTGTGAGCAGAGCACTGAAGCCAGAGGCGATTCCTGTGTGTGCTTGCGATAAAGGGAATAGGGAGAAGTAGGGGTGCAGGGTGCGGGAAGGAGGGAGGGGTTTGTACGTGGTGTTGTGTGGAGAACGAGTGGGAACGAGAGAAAAAGAGGGTGAGAGAATAGAGAGGAAGAAGGGGTTGAGCATCCAGCGAAGCAGGGAGTTTCCCCTGTGCTGTCAGAGCTGGATCATGTCCCCATCGGGCTTCCTCTCTCTCTCTCTCTCTCTCTCTCTCTCTCTCTCTCTCTCTCTCTCTCTCTCGCTCTCTCTCTCTCTCTCTCTCTCTCTCTCTCTCTCTCTCTCTCTCTCTCTCTCTCTCTCTCTCATCGTGATCTCTCTCACTCTTAGTTTTACTCTCTCCTTTATCTATCTCTCACTCATTGACTTGTCTCTTACTTTCTTTCTTGTACATTTATCCTTTTATGTCTTTTCTTATTATTTATATGTGAAATCTTTCTCTCTTTTTAATGCTCTCTCTCTCCTCCATACCTTTACTGTCTCTATTCTCTTATTTCTCTCTTCTCTATCTTTTTCTATCTGCCTTTCTACACACACACACACACACACACACACACACACACACACACACACACACACACACACACACACACACATACAACCCCCCTCCCCTTATATCTCCCTCCCTCCCTCTCACGAAAAGAGGAGAAGAGTGTCTTGGCAGGGTAATTAAGAATGGCCTCTAAACACAGGAGTATGGCAGGAACGCTCCAGATGAAAGTAAATGATTAAAATAATTACAGGCTGAGAGCTGACGAGCCGGAGTGTGGGGTGGCCGCCGGACATTTGTCGGTAATTAGATAATTAATCTGAATGCAAATGATGAGCCCTAACGAAGCAGTCAAGCTGAACCAACGACAACTGCCGAGAGTGAAATGGGGGAGAAAAATAAAAAGAGAAAAAGAGGAAAAAAAATATGAAAATGAGTAAAATATCAAGCGCAAAGCCAACACACAACAGAATAGTAAATCAATAAATTGTTGCGCCCAGTTTTTTAAGTAGTTCACAAAGCACTCCCGTACCTATACGAGACCCGTAGCCTATAACTTTCACTCATTGTGACAGCTATATGAATAACTTGTTTAAAATACACAAGACAAGTGTTCAAAGGCTGCCTTCGCCTGACTCTGGAGCAACGGCACAGCTATTTGAAAAGCTCCTCTTAGAAATTTGACACCAAACTGGATAAATATACAGGCGTGCACACTAAAAATACAAGAGCATATTGTGTATTTAAGTCTTTCCGCTTGCCTTCCCACTAATTCATAAACTGTCTTGTTTGATACAGGAGACACTTTAAAAAAAAAAAAAAGAACAAGCTCATTATAAGAGAGAAAAATAGAAGCCTTCCTGATCAGTTTACTTATTTATTTATTTTATTTATTTTACACACTCTAGTTTATTTAATTTTTTGTCTGAAACGACTGCTGTCAAGTTATTCATTTAGTTTGTTCTGAGGCTAAATAGGCTACACAAGTGGAGCGATGACTCGAGTCACATGGTCAATGAGGAAAGCCTCATTTTCAGTTACGTCAATTTTGTGCGCGAGTCTATCAACTTTTGCTGTGTAATCTAAGAGAGCAGGGTTGGATTTTGAGTTGTGGAGAAGCAGAAATTTCTTGTAGATACCTAACTCTATCACGTCAGAATGGAGTACCTGGTTGGGATTCAGGGGCAAGATTTTGTGCTGGTTGCTGCAGATAATGTTGCAGCCAATAGCATAATTCAGATGAAACACGGTATGACAATGCTCATTTACAGCTAACGTTAGCTTAGCTTTAACGCGTTAGCCGAATCGGCACTTGCTATGCATTTATTAGCCGACTCACTAGAACTAGCTGTCGGTAGCTAGTTGTTAACAGCATATTCTATGTTCTGTTCTAGTATAACTACAGAATATATAAAGTAGCAATCAACGTGAACGCAAACGATTATCTTTAGCTCGATTCACCCAAGCTAAGTTTGACCGCAAGCTTTGAACCTTCCAATTTACAATAAGCTAATATAATGCTATCTTAATTTAGCTAGCTAGCAAGAAGATTTAGCAGTAGCTATGTAGCATTAGCTCCACAGGCACAGTGTTGAAAGCCAGCATAGTCCGGCTTTTGTAAGTGAAAGTGAAAACTAACTTTCAAAAGTACAAGCACCATGTAGACTCAAAGCAAATGAGTTGGCAAGATGAAACCATCTGCCCGGCAACATAACTAGGTAATATACATTTGCCTGATAATTATTTAAACGAATGAGTCACTCCCCATTCCGACATAACATGACTAGTAAATTCCTTCTCTTAAGTTTATCAGACAAGGATGTACTTTGTAAAGCAAGGTCACCTATTTGTTAGAGGTGCTGTTTGATTGTAATTGCTTTGTTTTATTAAAAGACGTTACAATGTTTTCTTTCAGATTATGACAAAATGTTCAAGTTGAGTGAGAAGATTTTGTTGCTATGTGTTGGAGAGGCAGGAGACACTGTGCAGTTTGCAGAATACATCCAAAAGAATGTCCAGCTTTATAAAATGAGGAATGGTATGTACCTAATCATTACGTTGTTAAATTAGTTGTATAAGACTTTTGAATTTATTCTATATCTACAATATTTATATGCCTGCACAGGACTGTAAGGGGAATAGGGCTGACCTTACCGCCATGTGCAACTACATAGGAACAGAGTTATTTTTTTTTATTGTCAATTATACTTAATTCCAAGCTAATATAACACATTCTTAAAGCACTCACACACTTTTCAATTAGACTTTGCTGTTATTGTGGAGTATCTGTGTCGCTGCCTGAACTGCATCAGTTAAGTGCTGTATATTGGGACTGTTTACCAAGTTTAGAGTTGGCCTGTAACCAAACAGTGCAGAAATGTCAAAGTATCTTGTAAGTGCAGTGGAGTTCTGTAGATAACCGGCTCCAGCTAAACTTTTATGTCACAGCTAGCCTTGATATCTTTATTATTCTGGATACAGATGCTACCTTATAGCTACACTAGTTAGACCAAATGTATTACAGTTCATACATGTCTGGTGTCGTTAAACGCATGTTGTTATTTGCATGTGTATCTGTAACAAAGTGCTTATGCTTACCTATTCACCATTGACTGTTATGAATGTTGTGCTCAATATACACCTAACATTAAGCTCTTCCCTCTGCTTTGAAGGTTACGAGCTTAGTCCGGCAGCAGCAGCTGCTAACTTCACACGGAAGAACCTGGCAGACTACCTTCGAAGCAGGGTAATTAGGCTTACAGCGTGGCACATTGCATGGGCTTATTGCCCTCCCTTTTAACTGTGACTTAAACAAGGCTTTATGAAGAGATGTATTTGTGGGTGGGTATTGTTGATATTGGCCATACATACATTTTTTACGAACCTTTTAAATGTAACTTAATTATTATATCATACCAGCAGACATAACGAAGAAACAGTCACATACAAATTCTGAGCAAAAACCATTCATCCTCTAGTGTTAATATATGCTTTTGGTCATGCATTAAACTAGACAAACTACCAAAATTGTATTTTAGACATACTTAAATAAGGTGCTAATTAAGGTAGTCTGATAGTTGGGTGCAAAGCGTTTTGTCAGAAGCCTAAAACCTTAAACTTGCCTACCCTCTATTAGAGAATCTATAGGTCTGGTTAAGTGTCTGACGGTCAGTGGAGGAAAACAGAAGTGTTTGTCAGTTTGCAGGTAAAGTTTTCAGAAATAATTGCTTAGGGTTAGGTAAGCCTAACCTAAACAGTAAGCACACATCTCCTCTCCAGTCTCTGTGTGTCTGTGTGTCTGTGTGTGTGTGTGTGTGTGTGTGTGCGTGTGTGAGAGAAGGTGCTACTGTGACCCGTCAGTGTACGTCAGGTTGCCTCTTGCACCCTTTCTTTGAATCTCATCTGTGGCGAGTTAATTTGTTAAGAAGAGTGCAGCCGCTGCCTGTCACAATAGCAGAAGGGTGAAAATAATTACAAAAAACAATTAGTGTGTCTGAGGAGGGAATGTGGGACAAGGGGGTACGGAGGGAGGGAGGGAGGGGGTCCCAAAGGCTTTAAACCAGACCCAGTAGACAACATGTTACAGACGGAGTGTGAGAAAGAGAGGCAGCTCTGAGCGACTGACTAGGATGAAGCTCTGGAACAGGGATGGAATAGGCTCTGGAATAAGGATAGCTTGTCAAGTATTCGGCAATTCAACCCTGCCTTCAGCGCTAAATACCATTATTTGGATACCCTGGGGTGAAAATCTTTGTTTATGTATATAATTTTCTTGAGGTCTTCTGAATTTTATAGCTGCCTATCACTGCATTCTACTACCTGCACAGTATACTGGCATTCATCAAATATGAATATGGTTGTATTATGGTATTTTTTTCCTCTCTTTAACACCTATTAAAAGTGCAGTTCATAGTTTTATACTTAAGATAGTTAAATGTTTATATATTTTGCAGTGCAGACCAGAAATCACAGACTGGGCCTTTAAGCTGAAGACGGTGTCCCCTGGTGGTGGCAGTCTCTGGGAGCTGTGCTAGTGCAGGCAAGCATGTTAGAGGAGAGAGGTGCACATTAGTGTGTACCTGCTTCTCCCCCAAAAACAACTGTCTGTCCTAACCCCAGGAGTGGAGCAGACAGCTTCAGAGAGGGATGGAGTGGAGAGAGAAAGATAAAGAAGAAAAAAAACCATCACCTGAGGTTTCAGTAATGATGCACACAGAATGATCCAGCCAGATGCACCACTGAAAGCCAGTAGGCATGGGAAGCTGCTTGTATGCACATATCTGATACAAGCAGCTACACAACACATTGAAATGAAAGAAGTTAGTAATATGGGTGGTGCAATAAACAATATTTACCGTAAGTATAATATAGGGACTAACGTGTGGTTTGTCTGAAAGGGATTTTTGTTAGATCGCCAACCATGTGCGAAAAACAATCTTTTTTTCTTAAATTATATACATGATAAATTATTTAAAATCGAATGGGATATTTAACCATATTACTAACTTCTTTCATTTCAATGTGTTGTGTGGCTGCTTGTATCAGATATGTGCATACAAGCAGCTTCCCATGCCCACTAAAACTTTCAGTGGTGAGCTGTCTGCTCCGCGCTGGCTGGATCATTCTGTGTGCATCATTACTGAAATACATGCAGCACAGCAAGGGCCTCAGGTGATAATGCTTGCCAGTTTTTTTTTTCTTCTTTATCTTTCTCTTTCTCTCCCTCCCTCTATCCCTCTCTGAAGCTGAATGTATGCAGCACTCCTGGGGTTAGGACGAGGCCCAGTTGTTTTTTTGGGGGGCTGGTAGGTACACACTAATGTGCACACTCCTCTCCTCTAACATGCTTGCCTGCGCTAGCACAGCTCCCCGAAGGTTTGCCACCACCAGGGACACCGTCTTCAGCTTAAAGGCCCAGTCTGTGATTTCCTGGTCTGCGCTGCAAAAGCAATACGCACTTGATAAACACATTTAACTATCTTAAGTATAAAACTATGAACTGCACTTTTAATAGGTGTTAAAGAAAGAGGAAAAAATACCACAATACAACCATATTTAAATAGCATATTTGATGAATGCCGGTATACTGTTACGGAGTAGTAGAATGCAGTGATAAGGCAGCTATACCTAAAAAATTCAGAAGACCTCAAGAAGAGAAAATTCTGTATACATAAACAAAGATTTTCACCCCAGGGTATCCAAATAATGGTATTTAGCGCTGAAGGCAGGGTTGAATTGCCGAATACTTGACAAGCTATCCTTATTCCAGAGCCTATTCCATCCCTGTTCCAGAGCTTCATCCTAGTCAATGCTTCAGAGCGTTCCCTCTTTCTCACACTCCGTCTGTAACATGTTGTCTACTGGGTCTGGTTTAAAGCCTTTGGGACCCCCTCCCTCCCTCCCTCCGTACCCCCCCTTGTCCCACATTCCCTCCTCAGACACACTAATTGTTTTTTGTAATTATTTTCACCCTTCTGCTATTGTGACAGGCAGCGGCTGCACTCTTCTTAACAAATTAACTCGCCACAGATGAGATTCAAAGAAAGGGTGCAAGAGGCAACCTGACGTACACTGACGGGTCACAGTAGCACCTTCTCTCACACACGCACACACACACACACACACACAGACACACAGACACACAGAGACTGGAGAGGAGATGTGTGCTTACCGTTTAGGTTAGGCTTACCTAACCCTAAGCAATTATTTCTGAAAACTTTACCCCGCAAACTGACAAACACTTCTGCTTTCCTCCACTGACCGTCAGACACTTAACCAGACCTATAGATTCTCTAATAGAGGGTAGGCAAGTTTAAGGTTTTAGGCTTCTGACAAAACGCTTTGCACCCAACTATCAGACTACCTTAATTAGCACCTTATTTAAGTATGTCTAAAATACAATTTTGGTAGTTTGTCTAGTTTAATGCATACAGTATACTTGCAATGACCAAAAGCATATATTAACACTAGAGGATGAATGGTTTTTGCTCAAATTTGTATGTGACTGTTTCTTCGTTATGTCTGCTGGTATGATATAATAATTAAGTTACATTTAAAAAAAGGTTCGTAAAAAATGTATGTATGGCCAATATCAACAATACCCACCCACAAATACATCTCTTCATAAAGCCTTGTTTAAGTCACAGTTAAAAGGGAGGGGGCAATAAGCCCATGCAGTAATTTGTACACGCTGTAAGCCTAATTACCCTGCTTCGAAGGTAGTCTGCCAGGTTCTTCCGTGTGAAGTTAGCTGCTGCTGCCGGACTAAGCTCGTAACCTTTCAAAGCAGAGGGAAGAGCTTAATGTTAGGTGTATATTGAGCACAACATTCATAACAGTCAATGGTGAATAGGTAAGCATAAGCACTTTGTTACAGATACACATGCAAATAACAACATGCCGTTTAACGACACCAGACATGTATGAACTGTAATACATTTGGTCTAACTAGTGTAGCTATAAGGTAGCATCTGTATCCAGAATAATAAAGATATCAAGGCTAGCTGTGACATAAAAGTTTAGCTGGAGCCGGTTATCTACAGAACTCCACTGCACTTACAAGATACTTTGACATTTCTGCACTGTTTGGTTACAGGCCAACTCTAAACTTGGTAAACAGTCCCAATATACAGCACTTAACTGATGCAGTTCAGGCAGCGACACAGATACTCCACAATAACAGCAAAGTCTAATTGAAAAGTGTGTGAGTGCTTTAAGAATGTGTTATATTAGCTTGGAATTAAGTATAATTGACAATAAAAAATAACTCTGTTCCTATGTAGTTGCACATGGCGGTAAGGTCAGCCCTATTCCCCTTACAGTCCTGTGCAGGCATATAAATATTGTAGATATAGAATAAATTCAAAAGTCTTATACAACTAATTTAACAACGTAATGATTAGGTACATACCATTCCTCATTTTATAAAGCTGGACATTCTTTTGGATGTATTCTGCAAACTGCACAGTGTCTCCTGCCTCTCCAACACATAGCAACAAAATCTTCTCACTCAACTTGAACATTTTGTCATAATCTGAAAGAAAACATTGTAACGTCTTTTAATAAAACAAAGCAATTACAATCAAACAGCACCTCTAACAAATAGGTGACCTTGCTTTTAAAGTACACATCCTTGTCTGATAAACTTAAGAGAAGGAATTTACTAGTCATGTTATGTCGGAATGGAATTGACTCATTCGTTTAAATAATTATCAGGCAAATGTATATTACCTAGTTATGTTGCCGGGCAGATGGTTTCATCTTGCCAACTCATTTGCTTTGAGTCTACATGGTGCTTGTACTTTTGAAAGTTAGTTTTCACTTTCACTTACAAAAGCCGGACTATGCTGGCTTTCAACACTGTGCCTGTGGAGCTAATGCTACATAGCTACTGCTAAATCTTCTTGCTAGCTAGCTAAATTAAGATAGCATTATATTAGCTTATTGTAAATTGGAAGGTTCAAAGCTTGCGGTCAAACTTAGCTTGGGTGAATCGAGCTAAAGATAATCGTTTGCGTTCACGTTGATTGCTACTTTATATATTCTGTAGTTATACTAGAACAGAACATAGAATATGCTGTTAACAACTAGCTACCGACAGCTAGTTCTAGTGAGTCGGCTAATAAATGCATAGCAAGTGCCGATTCGGCTAACGCGTTAAAGCTAAGCTAACGTTAGCTGTAAATGAGCATTGTCATACCGTGTTTCATCTGAATTATGCTATTGGCTGCAACATTATCTGCAGCAACCAGCACAAAATCTTGCCCCTGAATCCCAACCAGGTACTCCATTCTGACGTGATAGAGTTAGGTATCTACAAGAAATTTCTGCTTCTCCACAACTCAAAATCCAACCCTGCTCTCTTAGATTACACAGCAAAAGTTGATAGACTCGCGCACAAAATTGACGTAACTGAAAATGAGGCTTTCCTCATTGACCATGTGACTCGAGTCATCGCGCTCCACTTGTGTAGCCTATTTAGCCTCAGAACAAACTAAATGAATAACTTGACAGCAGTCGTTTCAGACAAAAAATTAAATAAACTAGAGTGTGTAAAATAAATAAAATAAATAAATAAGTAAACTGATCAGGAAGGCTTCTATTTTTCTCTCTTATAATGAGCTTGTTCTTTTTTTTTTTTAAAGTGTCTCCTGTATCAAACAAGACAGTTTATGAATTAGTGGGAAGGCAAGCGGAAAGACTTAAATACACAATATGCTCTTGTATTTTTAGTGTGCACGCCTGTATATTTATCCAGTTTGGTGTCAAATTTCTAAGAGGAGCTTTTCAAATAGCTGTGCCGTTGCTCCAGAGTCAGGCGAAGGCAGCCTTTGAACACTTGTCTTGTGTATTTTAAACAAGTTATTCATATAGCTGTCACAATGAGTGAAAGTTATAGGCTACGGGTCTCGTATAGGTACGGGAGTGCTTTGTGAACTACTTAAAAAAACTGGGCGCAACAATTTATTGATTTACTATTCTGTTGTGTGTTGGCTTTGCGCTTGATATTTTACTCATTTTCATATTTTTTTTTCCTCTTTTTCTCTTTTATTTTTCTCCCCCATTTCACTCTCGGCAGTTGTCGTTGGTTCAGCTTGACTGCTTCGTTAGGGCTCATCATTTGCATTCAGATTAATTATCTAATTACCGACAAATGTCCGGCGGCCACCCCACACTCCGGCTCGTCAGCTCTCAGCCTGTAATTATTTTAATCATTTACTTTCATCTGGAGCGTTCCTGCCATACTCCTGTGTTTAGAGGCCATTCTTAATTACCCTGCCAAGACACTCTTCTCCTCTTTTCGTGAGAGGGAGGGAGGGAGATATAAGGGGAGGGGGGTTGTATGTGTGTGTGTGTGTGTGTGTGTGTGTGTGTGTGTGTGTGTGTGTGTGTGTGTGTGTGTGTGTGTGTGTGTGTAGAAAGGCAGATAGAAAAAGATAGAGAGAGAGAAATAAGAGAATAGAGACAGTAAAGGTATGGAGGAGAGAGAGAGCATTAAAAAGAGAGAAAGATTTCACATATAAATAATAAGAAAAAGAGACATAAAAGGATAAATGTACAAGAAAGAAAGTAAGAGACAAGTCAATGAGTGAGAGATAGATAAAGGAGAGAGTAAAACTAAGAGTGAGAGAGATCACGATGGAGGAGAGAAAGCAAGAGAGAGAGAGAGAGAGAGAGAGAGAGAGAGAGAGAGAGAGAGAGAGAGAGAGAGAGAGAGAGAGAGAGAGAGAGAGAGAGAGAGAGAGAGAGAGCGAAGCCCGATGGGGACATGATCCAGCTCTGACAGCACAGGGGAAACTCCCTGCTTCGCTGGATGCTCAACCCCTTCTTCCTCTCTATTCTCTCACCCTCTTTTTCTCTCGTTCCCACTCGTTCTCCACACAACACCACGTACAAACCCCCTCCCTCCTTCCTGCACCCTGCACCCCCTATACTTCCTCCCTATTCCCTTTATCGCAAGCACACACAGGAATCGCCTCTGGCTTCAGTGCTCTGCTCACACACACACACACACACACACACACACACACACACACACACACGCACACACACACACACACACATGTTAAGCACGAGATAGACAAGAAAGCCATGCTCCCAGTTTGTGGCACACATCATGATGCACACATCTTTCCACAATCTGGCTGGAAAATCTATACACCTCTCTTCGTCTCTCTCTCTCTCTCTCTCTCTCTCTCTCTCTCTCTCTCTCTCGGTCAGTCTATCCTTTATTTGGAGAGCCACACAACAGGCCTGCTCCATCTCTCCGCCTGGTTACTGCCTAGCAGATGAGAGATGGGTCAACTCCCCCATGACCACTCCATAATGATGCACTCACTCAACCCTCCAGCCAGATACACTCACCCTGACTGCTCTTAAAGCTCAGAAAGGGAACGAGAGAGCGAGAGAGAGAGGCAGAAAGAGAGCACAAGAGAGAGAGAGAGAAAGAGAGACAGAAAGAGAGCGTAGCAGAGAGAGCAAGAAAGAGAGAGAGAGCGAGAGAGAGAGAGAGAGAGAGAGAGAGAGAGATACAAGTTGTATAATTGGGTCCTTGAATATTAAAGTTGCCTGGGATGAAATTTTAATGAAAAGATGATTATCTACCAGTTTATCACACTACCATTTCATATTTTATATTCTACTGCTGCACTGTGCTCTCGACTTGGACGACCATGGATACATAATTCAGTTTTTGGACAATAACATGATGATAGATTGTTTTGGACAGAGGGTAGGTATCAGTATCAGTATCAGTATCAAAACATTTGTTTATTTATTGAACACCTAAAGATACAGATACAGTCTCCTTGTTATGACTGCTACATATTTTGTAGTATTTTGCAGTAAATATTTTGCCAATTGTTATACCCATTATTCATAACAGGGGCATTTATCCTTTTTTGGTTAAGATGGTGAGAAAAGCAGTGTTTGGCTTTGACAGGCGTAACACTGTAGCCCCACCCCAGTGGAATAAGGGACTGAGTTTGGGGATTATTTGTGGACGCACACATAGCCCTGGGGCAGAGCTTCTGGAATGGGGCATGGTTTGAAAGACAGAGATTAGAGATCAAGGTGCAGTGGCAAGCCATTTGGGGAATAGACATATGCTAAGGGGGTGTCATAAACCCTCCACGCAACTAGCCGGACACAAGTCTGTCTCACTTTTTATAAATCTAAATACCCTGCAGAGATGTGATTGAGGAGTTAGGACTTTGGCCTTTTGACGTATTGGAGAAATTGATGTAACAACTTGTTTTGGCTATACCACACCCTTATTGAGCTGGCGGTCCAGTAATGACATTTTTCAAGAATTGTTTATAATACATTCATATACATTTTATTAAACCCTTAAGATTTAAGAATGTACGTTTTTTTTTTAACTAACGAAAGCGTGTGTCCATTGGGAGCTTAGAAAAGTGTCAGAGCAATTGCAAGTGTTGAGCAGTGTCCTCCTATAGACGTTGTTTAACCTTGTTGCCTTTTTTGGCATTCAATCCCAATTCTTAAAAACAGGCAAGCACGATATCAGTGCCACCGTTTATTGGTTTAAACCACAATTTCACGGTACTGAGGCGGGGATGAGTTGAGCCCTCTGTCGCTTTTGTTGACAGGGTGTCACCGTTTAGCGGTCCTTTTCGTATCTAAACTGAGAGCGGACGTCAAGGGAAACTTGGGCACGAGAGACCACTTCATCTCAAGGAGTAAAAAAGAGCAAGTTAAAAGGAACTGACAAACTCTGAAAAAATTTCAACCAGCAGCTGCGCGCATTCGACATAGTCAGCTCCCCTACGGTCTCCGAGCTCACGACCCCCGTGCCTGGCACACGCACCTGCCGTTCACAGTCGCGCTTTCTCCGACAGCCAGATAATCCATGGGCGTGTCCCGGACGGCCTCCCGTCAATGTGTTCTTGAGAAAACCCCTTATGCGTGAAAAAGCCCTCTTTCTCCGTCCATTGTCCAACACAGTTTTATGGGACAACATTGGGCATTATGAGGTTTTGGGATTTACATGGGACTCTATAGAAGGGTATAATCCTTTCAGACAGAGAACGAATAAAAGTTTTTAACCCGCTGTTTTCATATTTATTAGCTGGTTAAAGCAGACGAGGCAGCTGAACCCCATAGCCTCCACCACCAACAGGCTTCTGATCCCCCACATTTACTAAGTTCCAGCGCTCAGCCTTGGACTACAAACTAAAGACAGAAAACCTCATAATAATGGGCCTTCAGCTCGAGTAAGTATAGCTATATGCATGGTCCATACAATTTAATGAACGGAAGAAATAAACCACTCACGATTCAGCGGTTAGTGCAATGCAAGTGTTTGTCAACAGGTTGCATGTTATTGCGCTACCGAAACAATAAAATGGCTACATGAACAATGTACAAAACCAATGTATATTCAAAACAAACGATGCAAAAAAAAAAAGAATCACTATCGCATCATTTGGTTATAGGCCAACCCCATTGTTTCAAAGACACTGGTGCTTAAATTTAAAAAACAAAATATTTTTCTTCTAATCTAAAGCATAATTAATCTCTCTATTGTAGTCTTTAACAGTAACAATATTAATGATAATAATAATAATAACTAAATTTGTAAAAGTTGTAAACAACGGATCAAATTAGTAAACAAAGCATAGCATCTATCTATGTATCTATCTATCTATCTATCTATCTATCTATCTATCTATCTATCTATCTATCTATCTATCTATCTATCTATCTATCTATCTATCTATCTATCTATCTATCTATCTATCTATCTATCTATGAACGTCTGTCTGTCTGACTGTCTTTTTATCACTCTATCTTTACTGGGGACGTTTTCTCTCTCTCTCTCTCTCTCTTTCTCTCTCTCTCGCTCTCTCTCTCTCTCTCTCTCTCTCTCTCTCTCTCTCTCTCTCTCTGGCGACAGGTCTTTCTATCCTTTCTATCCAGTTCATCATACACAGGCCGCAGGCCGCAGCCCCCCTTACTGACCCCCCCCCCCCCCATCCCCCACAACCCCCTTCCTGTCAAAGCTGATTGTTTCCACGCCAACAGAGCGCTGGGGGCTAGTGCACTGTCACACTACATCAGGCAAAGGGAAGAAAGGGAGAAAAGGAGAGCAGGAGGGATAGAGTCTGCTCTATGGACTTACAGACTGTACTGGGTTAGGATTTTGTCCTAGTAGTAGGCCCGGTCACTATAGCACAGAGCACCCGTTACGTACATGTATGGCGCACAATACTGCCCTCTTGTGTCATCAAACCGCAGCTGAATCAGATTAGGACCCGTAGAGCTCTGCAATAGTGGGTTGCCCTCTTTAGGACACAAATATGTATGTTCTTTTCTTTTCGCTGGGTATGTGAAAAACGAAGGCAAAGTAAGTGTTACTGTAATAGATTCTACGCCATTCCTCAAAAACAAATAGGCCAGGATGTATCTTCTCGCCTTTGCATGAATTGACTGCACGTTTAAGTAACACAGCAAAATTCATTCTGCTTTATGTTGGAGGTAGCAATACTCGTTTTGTGGTGGGATACTTTACACAAATACTAATCTAGACGTCTTAAATTCCAATTGGAATCAGTGTTTTAATAGGAATGTTGATGAGCAGAAGTGTTATGTCCTAAAATAACAAACACAGGGTCACACACGTCAGTGACATTTTGCACCATCTTGGGTACGCCAGAAGGCCCAGCTGTGCATCTTGTTCTTCGGATGTTCACCGCAAAGAAATGTGACAGAAAACCTGCTTAAAATGCATTCACAAGCATTCTTTCTGTTTTTTAAACTGACTGAATTAGCAGGTGTGCTCGAGGAGATAGACTATGGCGCGTCGCGCAGCCCTCCAATGTGTGCGTCTCCCCGGGAGCAGTGCTCTTTCACCGCAGCCGCTGATCGCACCCAGCGGGCCCCCCGTCACACTTTGCCTTGTGCCCCGTCGTGCAATCCACGGCCATTATACAGTGCAACCGATATGAAGTGACGTGTTCAGAGTGATAGAGTTTTAGAATAATGGCAGATTTGAGTTGACATCCAAAAAACTGCGGTCCATATAAGACGTTTGCCGCTATGTGGTTCAATCAAAACTTAATTAATTTCAAGCTTTTATGCACTTTATATAACCTCACTTATCAGTCTTTACTGTAAATGAACACTCACACGGTGGCTTCATTCTTGACAAACTTCAGGCTGCATGTGACACGTTCGTCTTTTAGTGCACAGCCACAATAGCTAGCTATGTACTCTCTTGGAAATAGTGTTGAAAAACGTGTTATCCCTTCTGGTTTGCATTTTGATGCCCCACATACATTCAGCTAAAGCCAATAAACAACAGATCAATATGTTAATTCTCTCACACTTTCACTGTCATGCCTGCGTCAAAGAGAGGTGATAAGCTTAGAACATAAGCTCGAGCGCACGGAGTTCGGAGGCATAACCGAGGATTATCCCAAACTTGCCTCGGGGTCTGGCTCTATTGCGCTACCGGACCGGCGGCTGCTCACCGGGCCGGATAGGACCGCGCGGGCCCCGGGGCGCAAACTGACAGATTCCCTGGAGGAATCAAAAGGGCGCTGCAGGACCAGCTCAACTCAGACGGCAGATTAGGGTGGCAAAGGCTGGTATCTCTGTGAGAACACACGAACACACACACACACACACACACACACACACACACACACACACACACACACACACACACACACACACACACACACACACACACACACACACACACACATTGGCGAGACGTTCTTCGAACGCCCGCGGCTCTGAAATCCGCAGTAAGCAAGCCTATGAGATGGATGTTGTTTCTCGCACGGCTATCACAGTCTCACCAGAGCACATACACATACCGTGTGATGAGGCGATAAAAAACGAACTTTGTTTATGAGATAAAGAAGCAATTGTTTCTGAAATGTCATGGGCCAAGGGCTTAAATTTGTTTTTTAACAAACCCAAAAAGGATCAAACTGTCAAATGTTTGTCATGGGAAGAAAAAAGTCATTAATTTCTTCTAAACAACAAAACAATGATGGCAAGTAACCACCATTGAAAGGTTTTAAATAGGTTTAGCATGTGCTTGATATTACACAACTCAAATACCAGTAAAAATGTTGCTCAATATATTATAAAGAAACATGAACTAATAATCATATTCAATACTGTTTATCAGGGTCAGACAATCTGTCACCTACCATGAATTCATTTAACCGGAACATGTATATTTCAGGCAAACCATAACTTTATTTAATGTCACTCTATTACAAATTAACAAATACAATATAAGCATGTTGATTGAAATTACAAGCCATACCTAAAACATTGATAAACAAATTTTTATCAGTATTTCTAAATTATCTTATCACATAAAGACTAAAACAGAGACATACAGTACAGACATATAAACGTTAAAATAAACTCTGAATAATCTTTTAATCTGCTATTCTTTTTAATTGTCATTGTTTGGTATAAATGAACAAGGTATTTCAGGTTTCCAGATAAAGGATTTTGACTGATATATTGTAAGGACTGAGTAAGAGACCAATAAAGCAAAAATATATATTCGACAACATCACTACATTAGTATAAGATCTAATATGGAGTAGAACGCTTAGAGATTGTCTTATTTTAAGGGTCAGTCTATATGGTACGTGCAAGCATTATGTATCCAATAGGGATAAATAAATCCTTAAATGCCATCAGTTCCATTCCACATTTAACTTATTGAATCAGTCAGATCTCAGTCTTTTAAACAGCTTCCTGTAATGGCAATACATAGGGAGGTCATTCTCCCTCTCTATGATTGGCTAGCAGTGGCGGTTGCCGCGGCACCCATGCGCAGAAGTTCTTTCCTGTGTGTGAGTATGACGTCGAAGCTAGACTGCAGGCGGTTCTGCTGCTCGCTGACGCGGCCCTGCAGGGTGCGGACCCAGCGGATCAGCGCCAGGCGTCGATACATGGTCAGCTGGACCTGGTGCTTCTCCATCTCCTGGGCCTTGAAGCGCTCGCGGTCCCTCAGCGTCCACACGGCGTCCATCAGCTCCGGGATCTCGCCGCAGGCATCCTCCGAGTCCGATGATCCGCCGCCATCCTCATCCAGGAGGCTGTTTCCTGTTCCTGATCTCTCCGGCGTCTTCATGCTCCTCTTCATCCCTGGCAGCTCTTTACTGTCCCAGCTCCTGGTTGGGTCAGTGTCCATGGCGCACAGGGCAGTTCCCTCCGTGTCTCCGCCCTGGTGGTCAGGCTTGGGTTCTCCCACTCCGATGTGGTCCCACATCCCCATGAGAGCCCCCTCGCCTCCACTCTCCATGTTGAGCGAGGACAGACTGCCTCCGGACCTGTAGCTGAACTCAAACTCAGAGTCACTATCTCCCCACTCATCTCCCTCCTCCTCCTCCTCCTCCTCCTCCTCCTCCTCCTCCTCCTCCTCGTCTCCTTCTCCAAGCTCCACTTTTTCTTTCCCGCCCTGCAGCATCTCTTTCTCGTTGACGCTCATCATCCTCCCAGTCTCCTCCTCCTCCATCTTTCCTTCCTCCGCACCATCAGGGGGCACTCTGCCGTAGCCATCGTCTCCGCTCTCGATCTCTGGCAGGGGCTCCAGGGGGCTCCAGCAGGGCAGGCGGGACAGAGGAGACAGGGGCCCCGCTCCATAGTGAAAACTCGGACTGGAAAGTGAGGAGGAAGAGGAAGAGTATGATGATGGCTCACGGCCCGATGAGCCAAGGCCACGGGGACGCATCTGGTTCCGGTTCTCATCTCCCCCAGTTGTTGACGACAACGACACAAGTTCATCGTCCTGACCCGACAGGAAGTTGAAGTTGCCATCTTTGTTGCCCTTCATGTTGGATTGCTGCTGGTTGTTGCTGAGGAGGCGTAGGGAGGAGGAGGTGGAGTTTTGGCTACCTTTCCCTCCGTAAGACTGGTTCACTGGTCGATCTTGGTGGTGAAGCATGCTTGACCTTGACTGAGATTCCCTAAAGTGAAAGTAAACAAACACATGTAATTTTAAAAGAACAGCAGTAGATGAACATGGTTAATCTTTACAAATGGAAACCCAATGTAGAATCCATCTGAAGCCATAACATATGGTAACTGATGGAGACAATTGCTCCAGTGAAAGGGTAAACTGGTTTCATAAAGCTATAGTCCAACCAAAGTCCTGCTCATTCTCAATCGCGTCATGTTTTGTTTGCAGTGCTTAACTGCAGGCTGGTCTGTGCACTCCACTTATATCAGCATCAAAATGTACATGTCTCCTTAGAATGGAAATTTCACTAATCCTGACTTCGGGGTACTGTCACTCAATGTCCCTCGTGCGATAACTGTCTTATTGCGCATGCTCGTGGTGCTGAAGGACAGCAACTGAAGCTGAGGGGAGTCACGTGCATGAATTGACAAATATAAATGTGACACTTGTTCCAAAAAAACGTATTTTCTAACAATATTCTACATTTCCTATGCCTTTCAATTATGACTCTTCATGTGTAAATATCACGATTTCAATAGGCCTATATATCTGAGCTTATTTTTTATCCATTTAGGACAAGTGCAAATTCCCCATTTTATATTTCGATACTCGACGAAAACAGCAAAAAATGTATTGCGTACCAAAACATTGCTTTTGCAGGACAAATGCGTCTTGTCCTTAAATAAGGACAAAAATAAGATGTTCTCCGACGATGATTGGAAATATGCAAAGAACGAAAAAGGATGTTCGCTGACTGCATGATTCCTGTAGGTTAAAGCTTTATTAAATTAATGTACCTTACATTAATCATAAGCTACATAGAAGGAAATTGATAAAACATGCGGATTGTAAATAAAAATTGTGAGGTAATAAAATCATACAACACATTTTAATCTATGTCGCACGTTACATAATAGTCTTGTCCAGCGGCACTATCAGTCAGCTCACCCCATATCCCTGCTCTCTCTCCTCTGCCGACAAGAAAGCCAATATTCTCTCGCATTCAAACATTCAAACTACAAACTCTCCCGTTTTTCTTCATCGGTTATATAAAGCACTGATTGACAGAGACACTTGTGAATCATCTCATTGATGACATTTTCTTACCGTAACGGTCTATGTTCCGTGGAGAAGCAAGATTTCGGCGCCCTCCCTATTTTTTCCCCTCCTCCGATCGACCCTGGTGATGTTTATCTCCCTGCTACCTCCCCCTCTGCCTCCCTCCCTCCCTCCCATCCTCTCTTTCTGTAGTTCTTAGAGAATAGGCTTCTCGTCGAACCAATGAGTCACTTCCTAAACTGGGCTGGGACGGTACAAAGGGAAATGTATGGAAGTATGTCTGTTTAGCCGCCGTTGAATTGTACTATATTTTTCAACAGCATATACCTTTATCATACTGACAGGTTGTAGGCCAAGAGGCTCACGACAGTCTCCTTAATCACCCAAACAGGGTCTGTTGAAACTCAACTTCTGTCAAGAGAAACTGACACTGGAATATAAAATTATGCATTGTCATCATTCAAGCTGACTGTTAGTGCAGGATCAGAAACAAAGCCTGTTCCTTTCTCTATGTGAGTTTTTCAGTTGGGAGGTGTGTGTGTGTGTGTGTGTGTGTGTGTGTGTGATGGGGAGGGCAACATCAGACAGACTTTGCAAGTATGTACACTCTCCTTCCTTCCCTCCTATCCCCTGACATGCATTCGCTAGCGGCAGAAAAAGTGCTCACCCCCCACCCCCCTCCTCCTCCTCCTCCTCCTCCTCCCCCCCCCCCCCCCCCCCATCATCATCATCTCCAATCCCTCCTCAGCCCCCTTGCCACTTCGACAACATCCCCATTCAAGTGCCGCACCTCCAGGCTGTCCCGTTCCTCCTCCCCATCGTTCAATAGTAGCCTAAGCACATGAAAAATACATCAAACACAACAGCGGCCCGCGGACTCGTCACATGCTAAATCATCTCCATGCATCTCTTCCAAAATCCTGTGTGCAACAACAAACCGCAGAGGGCACTGATAGATATAGGGTGGTAGCACGCAGAAGAAGATACCCGGAGCATACACAAGAATCAAGGGAAGACATGGAGAGAGAGCAATAAAAAAAGTAAAGAGTAAAGAAAATAGAAAGGTATACATAAGGACAGAGAAAGAGAAAAAGAGAGAGAGAGTGAGAGAGAGAGAGAGAGAGAGAGAGAGAGAGAGAGAGAGAGAGAGAGAGAGAGGGAGAGAGAGAGAGAGGGAGAGAGAGACAGAGAGAGAGAGAGAGAGAGAGAGAGAGAAAGAGAGAGGGAGAGAGAGAGAGAGAGAGAGAGAGAGAGAGAGAGAGAGCGAGAGAGAGAGAGTGAGAGAGGGAGAGAGAGAGATGGACAGATTGAGAGAGAGGGAGAGAGAGAGAGACAGAGAGAGAGAGGGAGGGCTTGAGATGGAGAGAAATAAAGGGAAAGGAATAGAATGAGGACTGAGCGTTGAGTACTCAGGGTCATGGCCCCCTAAGGGTGTACAGAGAATGTGCAGACACTAGATCACGGTGGCTTCTCATAACCACACCATGTTTCTCTCTCTCGTTGTGGAAAGAGCATGACTTACCTTGTGAATAATAAGACCTTGTTACATTTTTACACAGCCTGCAGTTACATGACCCACTTCCCTCAGCTCAGCTCCATGTCTGCTCCCAACACCAGCTCGTACAGTGACAGGGGCTGAGGGCAGCCACCCATGGCTATACTGTCAGCCCCAGACAAAGAGATGTGGAGCGGCAGATACTGTGAAGAAACGACCGGAGTAGACCTCCAGCAACACAGCCACGTTCTCTCCACCAACACAGAGTCAAATCTACCGAGACACGCTGCAAAAAACAGAGAATAAACTCATCAGGATGTACACACTCACGCACGCACGGCACACATGCACACACCCTTGGGTGTAAAGTTCATGGTTCTGGTCAATTATTCTACCCTCTCCCTTCCAGTTGAAATAAAATGCGAGCTCTGTCCTCTAGATATTTAGTGGTCAAGACCCGATGCCAAAACATGTAACCTTCCTCCTCGACCTCTCGAGTGGAGAGAGAATTGGGAGTTTTGAAATGGAGTGGGACGGAGGCTAGGGGTGGGTAGAAAACGTTCTGATTAAATAAACAAAACCAGGATTAAATCTGCTCTGAATCTGTGCCCCAAGCTACAGGAGTAAGAAAGGAGCTAGGAAACCACCATGGGGTTCATTCCAGCCCCGGTTCCTCTTCTTAATGATGCGTAATGGGCCCTCCTGCACCCCTTCTAACCTCAGGACCTCCTCCTAATCACCACCAGTCTAATGAGACGAAAAGATGAAAGGGTTCATTACCATGGCCGTCCTAACGAGGGCCCATCATTAACCACTTATCAATTCATTAGGCTAAACTGCGATTAAGTTAAACTTAGGATATAAACAGTGGTCCCAAAGCCTTCAGAGATCAATAAAAGGATGAGTTGAAGAGTGTGAAGGGATTAGGATACATGTGTGTGTACAGGGGATAACAGGATCGTTGTTGGCACCAATGGCTCACGCTCAAGTGATTACTGTGTGTGTGTGAAACAATTACAGGTTGCAAAATAAGTAAACGGTATGATAAAGATAATGGGTGTTGCAATGGATGGCAACGAGTCATATTTAAAATAGGATCAAGGTATATCACACAAACGTGCATTCTTTAACATCAAGAGTCTACTGCATTTTATGACTATGGTTATTTCTTTGTTTTTTACATAAAAAAATGCTATACTAGTCCTCTTTTTAATTCCAAAGGTATTGCAAACTTTGAAAGGTTTCAAAATCTAGGCTTGGTTGCCTGCTCACCCTCCACAGGCAAAGACTTTGAATTGTAAGCCCAAATCACCCTCTGACAGTAATTGTGTTCTCAGATATTACTTTGAAATTATTTGGGGATGAAATTCAAAGGATGTCACTTTGGGGCAAACATTGTGTGGTGACGATAGCAGCCTAAAAAACAAAGCTTGGGTTGCATTTTCAAATGCCCTTCTTTCCTCAGAAGACTAGTTCCACTCCTCTATAATGTACTGTTTTATTATTGCTCAGCATAATTTATCATTTAATTTCAGGACCCAACCTGCGTTTCAACTCACCTTTCTTTGTCCCATCATTGTCAGAAGAAACCCATTCTACATCTGAACATTTTATTGATTGAAAAAAAGTCTTAAGTCTTAAAAATACTTTTATTTACAATCCAAAACAAATACATATAAAACAATAAAATGAAATCATCCATAAAATCAAACAATTTCTATGTACATGATAAAAAATCTTTAGTAGAGATGTAAACTATTTGGAGTCAGTAAAAGACAATAAAATGATTTTGTTGACATTGCAAATATGATTACAATGCCAGCGATGGATCATCTGTGTGTGTGTGTGTGTGTGTGTGTGTGCGTAAGAATGAGAGAGAGTGAATGGAGCCCCTTTAAGTCGCTTACAGAATGCAAATATTGCCATTATTGTTTGGGTGTTCATCCACACCTCCAGGACATATTTCTGGAAGTTCCAGACGGTCCCGCGCTAACATCCCTCAGTTCTCCAGGTAACTGAATATGCTCCTCTGAGCGGCTTTAGCTGAGCTATTCTCTTTACACGGTCTCTTAGCAGCTGGAGTACAGACCTCCGCGGGGGCCCTCTTTTTCACCTGTGAGAACAGAATAACCGTTAACTACAGTCAAATCATATTCCTGCTAATTGGAGAATTCTACAAATAATGAAACAGATGAAATAAAAGCTGTCTTAATAATAGGCCATATACTAAAAATATGCATTGCATTATAATAATCTATCCTAGTTGGCTTGCCAAACCAAAGTCACCAGGTCACAGCTGGAAGTATGAACGTCCCGCGTGATCACGCCAATAATATATGGTATTTGGCGCCATCTAGTGACAGGAAGTATAATTACAAGAGCCGTAATGTCACAAGCTCTATACAAAATAAAAGGAAACTCACTGTTCCGACATAAGCACAAGAGGTATTCTTTGACACCAATTAACAAATACATAGCTTACTAAGGAACACAAAAGACACAAAGCTAGCATTGTGAACAGTGCACGGTTTCAGTAAAACCTTTAATTAGGTGAATGTTACCACGTCAAATAACAATGTTGTGTCTCTCCAAAGCACAGCAGTGACCGTTAATAAGCAACAAAACTCTTTGTCAGAAATGATCTTTTTATGGCACTTTGAAATAGGGGATTGAATCTCACCTGTTTCTTCGTGGCCATTTCAGGGGTAAGCTCCTTCTCAGGGGACAGCGTCTGGAACAGGAAACCCCGGGCACTGCGAGGGGCTAGGGGGTTCCCCTCCGAGATGGACGCCAGCTTCTGCAGCACGGAGCGCGGCTGATTCAACAACGAACCCCTCTTCACCTGAAGGGGTCAAAGGGCATTACAGTCATTCTCTACCCCTGGCCCTTTGTGTGACCCCAAATCTTATTCAAGAGCAACCGTCCTTAATTAGGTTGCTGTTTGCAACGAATTCATTTAAAGCATCAATGAATGTAAGAGATAGTAGGTAAAATATAAATGTAGTGGGTATTCTAATCAGAAGACCACTAACCTGATTTGGCTGTGAGAGCCTCTGGAAAGAATTGAGAACTGTTTTTTTAGGCTGGGACACAATAGGAGTTTCTGGAAAACAGACCAGGGTCGAGGGAGAACGAGAGGGAGAGAGATGGAGAGATATGTAAAGTAAATATATGAAAAGACAGGGATAGTTTTAGACTGAAAGGATGTGAAGCTAACTTCTGACACGTAAACTATAACCTCTCCTCTATCTATGGTCCTGTGTATGGCAGCCTGCTTGGTTGGGTTTGACTAAGCAGTAATAGTGTTAGGGGAGATCCTCCCTCTAATCTAGGCCACATCCTGGCTCCAGTGTGTTTGTGCAGAGCTAGTTGCTGCCAAATAGTCTATCAACATGGAACTGATAAGACTTTCAGAGTACTGGCTCCAATGACCATATTGTCCATATGGGGTACTTCTCTTCAGTTCTCATATCGTTCAGCAAAGTGTTTCTTAGGAGGGAGTGGAGGTCATAATTGAAGGTCAACAAATATAAATGAAGGCTCCCTAAATTAAAACCACAGCCATAAAAACAGCAAAGTCAGGCGCATGCTGCAAAGTTGGCGCTAGAAGCTACATATGGACTGGGTAAGCTGCAAATGAATTGCCCTTTGTGGGATCAGTAAAATTGTCTGATTCTGAATCTGTGTCCTCACCTTTCTTCTGTAACGTCTTGGCAGTGAGTTTCTTAGCCAGCTTCATGAACTGGCTGTCCTCTCCAATTTTCTCCTCGTCCTCAGCATCGATGTCCTCTCCTGTTTTGGCCTTCTGCTCAGTCTGTAAGCAGAGAACACAGTCAAAACGGACATGATTCAATACATTCACACAGACAAACAATAACTCTAGTGTGCTGAAATGCGTCCCGTAAGAGGGCTATTTTGTTGTTCGGTCACACACACGCACGGACGCACAGTAACACGCACGCACGCACGCACGCACACACGCACGCACGCACGCACGCACACACACACACACCTGTTCTCTCAGCCACTGCTCCTTCTCCGCCCTCGCTTTCCTCCTCTGTAGCTCCACCTGATCCAGATCTTCATCCTCCTCCTCTTCCTCTCCTTCACCTCTCATTGCGTCCATTGCAAAGTCATTGTCTACAACAAAGATTCATTAAGGAACTAAAATGAGCAACAGGTAAGTCAAAACATGCTCCTAGAATGAAGCAGAATTTGTTTTGCCCAGCGTGGAAACTGACTCCAATAAAGGAAGAGACCGTGCCACCAGCGGAGACGATCCCACACTGACCGATGTTTTTCCAGCGGAAGCGGCGCGCTCGCCCCGGCCCGTCGGAGTGCAGGTCTCCGTCGGCGAGGTAACGCTCTTGGTACAACCGCAGACGCCGCTTGTCATCGTCCAGAACCTGCTTCCTAAAAACACAAACAAATAACAGTTTAGAATTTGATTTACTTCAACATACAACCTTATGAAAAGGTCTTTCTATTGTTATGTTGAAGTGTTGTGTGGCGTTGAGCTCGATGGAGGCATGCCTACTCTCGGGCTGGTACTCACATGTGGATCTTGTTGACCTGGTCTGCCAGTTCTTCATCCGACGGTAACTCCTCTAGCAGCTCCTCTTCCTCATACTCACTCCCTCCGTCGCCATCTTCATCATCACTCCCCACGTCGCTGCCTGAGAGCTCGGCTTCAGAGTCCACAAACTGATCCATGCGGCTGTGGAGGGAGAGAACAGGACTCTTCACCTCCTAGTGTATCTGAAGGGACCAGGGGGATCTATCTTCCTATTACTCTCCTATACATCCTGCTGCACCCAACAAACCCAAAGGACTGTCCGAAGATCTACATACATTTTCTTATTCTTCTTCTTTAGTCTCTGGGGCGTAAACACAGCTTTCATCTCCTCTTCCTCCACCTCGTTGTCGTCTTCTCCCCCTTCCTCATCCTTGTCATGGTCATCCTCCTGAAAGTGGAATGGGTCTGTTTATGAGACGTCTAGACAGGTGTACAGGCACACGGGCACTCTTCATTAAACTAACCCCTTACCTGCTCACTCTCGCTTTCCACGTCTGAGAGAAGCCGAAAATCACAGTCGTCTTCCTCCTCCTCCTCTTCCTCCTCCATTAGCTTCTTCTTACTGAATTAAATGATGATAGAACTCAATTTGCAACTACGGTTGTGCGATATATTTTTTAAGACTTCATATTCGGTTGCCATGAAATGGCTTTGTCTATTTTGTTTACCCGTCTTGGCTGGTTTCTGTTTGGCGAGCAGGGCTGGAAACAGACCTCAACGGTGACATATCTAAACGGAGAGATGAATACTATCATATGTAACTACTCATGACCTCAAACCCATACAGTGAAACACACACACACACACACACACACACACACACACACACACACACACACACACACACACACACACCTGGACGGGTGAACGTCCCCGAGCACAGCCCAAGGAGCTCCAGGTTTCCCTCCTCCTCCTCCTCCTCCTCGTTCTTCCTCTCCTCCTCCTCCTCCTCCTCCTCCTCCTCCTCCTCTTCTTGTCTTTGCGTGGTGGGGAAGGCTCCGGAGCAGAGCGCCAGCAGCTCATTGTCCTGTGAGGGCCCGAGCCCCTGGGCCTCGCTCTGCGTCCCAAACCCTCCTGAACACATCCCCAGCAGCTCCCCCATGTTGGCGTCCATGGCGTTCTCATCCAGGCTGTCCAAGATCAACTGTCTCTTGTGAGAGCGCGGGGCTCCGGTGCGGGGTCCCACGTTCAGGAAGCCGTCTGCGTCCAGCAGCTGGGAGTGGGTGTCCTCCTCCAAGGAGAAGCGACCTTGGAAGTCGGCTCCGGGCCCACGGCTCTGGGCCAGCCTTCCCAGGGGCCCAGGCTCCCCGCTGGGGGAAGCAGGAGCGTACAGGTCCTGGGAGTCCTCCACAGGGAGAGACAGCGAGGGCTCCGACAGCTTACCTGAGCTCTGTAACACAAGACAAAGTGATAAAAAGATGTTAGAAATTAGTTGATTAGCTGATTCAGACAATTTGACACACAAGTTTACGTATTTTCAGAACTGCTATGAACTCCTTAGATCCTGCCAGGCGAAAAGCTCTGGACACGTTGAACTATAGAACACATGCATTGAGAATTCAGCAGTGACTCTTACTTTAGAGGCCGAGCCCAGGAAGCTGGGCCTGAAGAAGCAGGGGGAGGGGGAGCGGAACGCACTGCTGGACACGCCCCTTCCGATGGAGCGATGATGATTGACAGGTTGGTAGGAGGGAATCATGGAGCCAATCAGCTCAAAGCTACTGTTGTGGCTGTTGTCCTTCGCCAGCGACAAAGAGTCATCCTCCTCTGGAAGAGGGAAATAAGAAACTTCAATAAAATAGTGCATTGACGCTTAACAAGCTATAAACCTAGACAGCAGGCCAAACTACAAAGGCGGCGATACTGAAACATTAAGTTTGAGAGGCAGCTCACCCATCTTTGTGTAACTGTCTGGGCCCAAAACACCCGTTCTCCTTATACCATCCCTGAGACAGAAGAAAGATCAGCGTTTTACAATCAAACAGACGGATGACTTGGTTTGCTTCTCGGCAAGGGCAAAGACTTACCCAGTGCGTGAGCAGGAGCTTCCAGCAAATAACATGAGAGTCCCATCAGAGTGGAGGAGGTCAGGGGGAGGAGAGGCGCTGGGCACACTCTGAACAACACTGCTCCGCTCGTCTTCATCCTCATCACCATCATCACCCCTCAGCAGGTCATCAACATCCTGGAAAGTACATGGGTTGTGAACATGTGATTATTTTAGGAAATGTACATGAATGCCAGAGACAAGCTTCAAAACAAAATGAACCTGAGTGGATACACACAATGAGACTGTGTATATTGTACATCAGACGGAGCCGTTCTTAGCTTGCTGTTAACACGTACACACAATGAGACTGTGTATATTGTACATCAGACGGAGCCGTTCTTAGCTTGCTGTTAACACGTACACACAATGAGACTGTGTATGTTGTACATCAGACGGAGCCGTTCTTAGCTTGCTGTTAACACGTACACACAATGAGACTGTGTATATTGTACATCAGACGGAGCCGTTCTTAGCTTGCTGTTAACACGTACACACAATGAGACTGTGTATATTGTACATCAGACGGAGCCGTTCTTAGCTTGCTGTTAACACGTACACACAATGAGACTGTGTATATTGTACATCAGACGGAGCCGTTCTTAGCTTGCTGTTAACACGTACACACAATGAGACTGTGTATATTGTACATCAGACGGAGCCGTTCTTAGCTTGCTGTTAACACGTACACACAATGAGACTGTGTATATTGTACATCAGACGGAGCCGTTCTTAGCTTGCTGTTAACACGTACACACAATGAGACTGTGTATATTGTACATCAGACGGAGCCGTTCTTGGCTTGCTGTTAACACGTACACACAATGCCCAAGTAGCGCATTCCCAAAACACACACAGCCTCCTTCAGGTCCACGTTTATCACCTCTTCAGCCTCTGACTCGTCTGTCATTTCCTCTTCCTCCTCCTCCTCCTCTTCACCACAGTCCTCGTTGTCTAGGCGATGCAAAGCGGCCTTGCGCTCCCTCTCCTCTTGGCGCCGTACAGCCATGGCCTGCTGCAGACGAGACTTCAGGCACAGCAGCTTCTCCCCTGAGGCCAGGAGGAGAACGAGGGTTAGGTCCACACACGTAACAGCAAAGGAGGACCACACACGTAACAGCAAAGGAGGTCCACACACGTAACAGCAAAGGAGGTCCACACACGTAACAGCAAAGGAGGACCACACACGTAACAGCAAAGGAGGACCACACACGTAACAGCAAAGGAGGACCACACACGTAACAGCAAAGGAGGACCACACACGTAACAGCAAAGGAGGTCCACACACGTAACAGCAAAGGAGGACCACACACACGTAACAGCAAAGGAGGTCCACACACGTAACAGCAAAGGAGGACCACACACGTAACAGCAAAGGAGGACCACACACGTAACAGCAAAGGAGGTCCACACACGTAACAGCAAAGGAGGACCACACACGTAACAGCAAAGGAGGTCCACACACGTAACAGCAAAGGAGGACCACACACGTAACAGCAAAGGAGGACCACACACGTAACAGCAAAGGAGGTCCACACACGTAACAGCAAAGGAGGACCACACACGTAACAGCAAAGGAGGACCACACACGTAACAGCAAAGGAGGTCCACACACGTAACAGCAAAGGAGGACCACACACGTAACAGCAAAGGAGGTCCACACACGTAACAGCAAAGGAGGTCCACACACGTAACAGCAAAGGAGGACCACACACGTAACAGCAAAGGAGGACCACACACGTAACAGCAAAGGAGGTCCACACACGTAACAGCAAAGGAGGTCCACACACGTAACAGCAAAGGAGGACCACACACGTAACAGCAAAGGAGGTCCACACACGTAACAGCAAAGGAGGACCACACACGTAACAGCAAAGGAGGTCCACACACGTAACAGCAAAAGAAACGTTGTTTAAAGATCTCTTTTCTATGCTTTTAATGTGTTTGTGCTTGTAATATATACATATGTGTGTTTGTGTTAACAGCTCATACCAGGCTTGCTGGCTACAGCGTCTTCCTCAGGCTCTTGGACAGTCACGGTGACAGAGTCCGTGTGCAGCTCCTCCTGACCAGAGGGGGTGCTGTCTTTACGGACCACGCTGAGCTGCACGCTACGCTCTCCTTTGAGCCGCAGCACTGGCTGAACGTGACGCAAATACCGCTCCTTCAACGCCTCAACACCTACAGGTTATTAGATAGACATTTGGAAGATAAACAACGTATATATTAGTGTCACATAACAAGGTAAAGTAACCTTGCTCGTGCTCAAAATGAGAAGTAAGAGAATACCATTACTTTTACGTATAATTATAGTATGTCCAACAAAATATTTGCAGATGTTCCATGTGTTTTTATGAGAAAGTAAAGAAAGCGTTTCTATAACGTAAATCAGTGGTTCCCAACCCAGTCCTCAAGGACCCCCAGTAATGCCAGGAACTGGATCTTCCCTAGTGCCAGCACACCTGGAGCAATTAGTCAAGGCCTTGCTGTATGAGACTAATTACACCAGGTGTTCTAGAAGCTGGGAAGATTAAATACCTGGAATGGGTGGGGGTCGTTGAGGACTGGGTTGGGAACCACTGACATAAACGGTCAGAGCTCGTTCACCTGGGTTAGGCAGAGGGGGCTCCAGGTCAACAAAGGCTCCGTCGTCAGGACAAAGTCTGGGAACGGGCGGAGGGTAGACACCCAGCTCACGCAATCTGGCTAACCGGTCTCTTTTAGGCTTAGTGGTGGGACCCTGTGCCATGTGCTCCAAACTGGCTGAATCAGCAACCTGAGCTTTAGGGGCCATTGTTGAATGGATTTCCTCTGGTTGAGCCTCTGCTTGCTGGGGAAGGGTATCAGTCAATGGCCCGGCCTCCTTCTCAGCTTCTGGAGCTTTGACTTCAGCGTCTTCCGACAGACACGGCACAGATTCCTGGATACTCTCCGATAGATAAAGTAGTGGGCCAGAGTCTAAATCCAGCTGCTCTGCTGAAGCAGACGGATCCATGCTCCTAACCCTGCGGTGGTCCTCTTGCTGTGGGGAAGAGGTGGCAGCAGGCTGTGGTAGGCTCTGGATCTGGGGAGAGGACAGGTCCAGGGAGGAGGGAGTGGAGTCCTGGTTTGCCACTGGCTTTGGGGGCTCCTCAGGTGGGTTTGAAGAGGGAGGAGTTGGGGTAACTTGGAACTGATACTTGGTAGATCTGTTGTTGGTGAACAGAAATGGGTTAGGAGTCACACAAACACTACATACTAGTGCATGTGTGGGTTACAGGAGAGTGGGAAACTGGGTTGTTTTAACGCCAAACTAAAACACAAAGAGTCCTATAAAACGGCAGAAGTATTTCCAGCTTACTTGAGGAGTGCCATGGCGGGACCCTGTGGCCGTGCTTTCCTCTTGAAGAACTGGTCGATGCTCTTGGGCTCAGGTATGTGGTACGGCAGACCCAAAGAGGACTCTGTCAAAAGGAGGAGAGTTAGAGACACTTAACGTGACTGTTAGGAGGATCCAAACAACCCCACAAGGATCACTCACTCCCTTATAGAACTAGGGGCAGAGGAAAAGGCTCACACACTCCCCTATAGAACTAGGGGCAGAGGAAAAGGCTCACACACTCCCTTATAGAACTAGGGGCAGAGGAAAAGGCTCACACACTCCCCTATAGAACTAGGGGCAGAGGAAAAGGCTCACACACTCCCCTATAGAACTAGGGGCAGAGGAAAAGGCTCACACACTCCCCTATAGAACTAGGGGCAGAGGAAAAGGCTCACACACTCCCCTATAGAACTAGGGGCAGAGGAAAAGGCTCACACACTCCCCTATAGAACTAGGGGCAGAGGAAAAGGCGAATAAAAGATTCTAAACTAAAGTCACATTGAAGACAAAAGGGTTTGCTGTGCCTCATAACAAAGAACTTGAACGAGCTAGGAAAAGAGAAAAGACTGGAGTGTCCACTGACCTCTCACTAGCCGCTGGGTCTCACTATGGAGCTGCTTCATGGCCTCTTTGCTGGCACGGGCTGCCTTTCTCTCCTGTTGCAGAAAGAACGGAGAATATGTACAATACCTTCAGAATAATTTAATAGGTGTAGACAAAAACACCTTTTATTTTATTTATTGCATAAAAAGTATTTTTTAAATGATCAAACATTGACATTTTTCTTACAATGCGCTGTGGTTTCTGTGTGCCCTCTTCATGACCCTCCTCTTCATCATTGTCCAGAAAAGACTCCTGCAGAAAACATACTCATTAACAGACAGAATTCTCCTCCTTCAAACCGTTGTAGAGCAGGGGACATTCTTTAGGAATGTGATGCAATTTCTAAGGTTAGGCAAAGCACTTTGATTTTCGCAAGAAAACAATCTAATACAAATGCAGAAATACTCATTCCAGTCGCTTTTAAACAAGTTCACTATTATTCTCAACAGTCATTTTATATCTATGACAACTACATAAAGAAACGTTGGTCAAGATTGCATTCCTGCACTTCCTCACCTTGTGCTTCTTGACCTTCTTTTTGACTGCTGCCCGGATGGCATCCAGAGACTCCTCTTCATCATCGTCTTCCAGACCAGCGTCAAACAGGTCCGTGTCGCCAAGGAGACAGCCGCTGTCGTTCAGAGTGCGGGGCATAGGTATGTCCTAAAAAACAGATAAGAGAGTCTTATTGAGTTAGTTACTATAGGCTCTTAATCAACTGATCTCTTGCGATTGCAAAATATTTCAATATACAGCCAACTCTATATTCGACAAATTGCTAAACTAATATTGTTTAGACAAAAACAAAATCATTGCCATAGTTCCATTCTGTTAATGACCCTAAAGACCATATCGTCACACCAACCTCGTCTACCTCAGCAGACCCAACTTTCTTCTTTAACCTCTCCACAGCCTTGCTGTGCTTCTCTTTTCTCTCTTTATGGCGCTGGCTCTTTTCCCTTTTCTTTGTTTTGACTTCTTTCATCCCCTCTTTCTCCGGCTCTGCTTCGCTGTCCTCACTACCGATTGGGGCGTGACTTATCCTCTTGCTTTTCTCTTTCCCTCCTTTCTTTTTTCCTCCCACATCATAGGCCTCTCCATTCTCCATGTCCTCTCCACTGGAGGCTGAGAGGACTAGAGCTTCCGCCATCCCCACTCCGTTCTCCTCAAAGTCTCGTTCCTCTTCACTGTCGCTGTCTTTAAGAGCATTGCGGCAGCGAGACTTCCGATGAACTTTTATGTCATCCTCGTCAGAGTCTAGAGGGAAAAGGAAATGACCACAATTAGTATGGAACACGTGATATTATTAGGCAATAATATGTCAGCAAGTGAATTTAACTCATTCAAAGTAAGATCTTGCTAGCTCTTAGTGGTCATCCCACCAAAATATTACGGCTTTAAACATGGCACTCTGATGCCATACTCATTAACATAGTAGAACGGTCTAAAGCACTGCTTAAATATTTATTCTGGAATGGCTCAACGTGATTTGGATCCCCATCTATTGCATTTAGAATTACCTTGTTGGTCTTCATTGTTATTTTTAGTGACATCCGCCACCATCTCCTCCACTGGTGAGCTCATCCCGCTGTCGGAGTCACTCTCGGCAGTTTGGACCACGACTGGGAGTGGAGGCTCAACAACCTGATGGGCACGAGGGAGGCCATTCTGATCAATTGTCATCGTTAGCAGACTTTTTTTTCTTAATGTTTTTTTTCTTCTTATGTCGATGGCTTGTTTTTCGTGATCACAATACATTTAAATGACTACTGGAATAACAAGCACTGAAAATACATCTTTCGCAATGAATGTTTTACAGTTTCAAGAAAAGTATCCGTGTGGCCAACGTAACTACTGTCTGATCCATTGATGAACGAGCATACATACTTGTCTGAGCTAAGGTGGCGCCTTGGTCTGAATAGGCAGAAAATGTTTAGCAGAAACCATTGTCGAATAAATCGACGTTAGAAAAGTACTTCAAACTGCATATATACAAATGAAAGTCAAAACAACACCGACAAGGTTGATTTCTGAATTCTATATCAAACTAACGTAGAACAATTAGCTGAAACAAAGTGAGAAAAATACCATTTTAAACAGAGCTAGTATAAGGGTAGCGACGTTGTTTAGCTAACTACGCTAACCCCAAAACAGATTGCGAATGCCTGGTTAGCTAGCCGAGTTGAATTCAAACCGGTTAGGTTATGATGTTATTAACAATACAAAAGTAACGTTTCGTCTGTTATGACATCAAATTATAATTTAAGCAACTTTCCACCAAGTTATCAGCTCACCTGTTGGGAAACGACAAGGCTCATCTTTGTCCACCACTAGCACTTAAATGACCCACACACTGTAGTCTACAGCCACAGGGAGTTAGCTATGACTGAGTAGTTTGTAAAGTAAACCTTCAACCAAATCTTACCAAGATGTTTCACAATATATGTATTCCACCATAACATACGAATGAGTTTAAATGTCTTTAGGTGTTTAAATATTGTTAATTAGAATCCATACTAAGGTAGAATACAAGCTAGTCCGTGCCTCCCGCCTGTTCTTTGAGCTGAATAGAATTTTTAATCTTTCGCGCGCCGTGACAGCTGGTCTTAGTCTTTCCGTGCAAACGTCTGTCATCCTAGTTCTGCTTTTGTATTGGCTAGTTGCGGAACGCCGGAACTTCCGAATGACAAATGGTGGCGCTGGTTTTACAGGCGACGCCTTGTTTAGCTGACACTCGTCTTTTAATAACATTTCTGGTTAATAACTTACAGTTCTGTTGCAAGTAAAATATATATATATATATATATATATATATATATATATATATATATATATATATATATATATATATATATATATATATATATATATTCATGTGTTATTGACCTCTCAGTTCTTACTTTTATTATTATACTCATAATTTTATTATTATACTCATATTAAACTCATAAGTGGTATAACCCAAAAAAGTTATAGGCCTATCATTAATATTTTCTTGCCAAAAATATGGAGTTCACAAATAAAACATTGCTAGGTGAAACAGTTCCCTGGACATGTAGACTACAAATTATGTGATATTACCAAATATAAATTGGTGTTCTACGATATTGGACATTGTTTTTCAGGCTAGGCGACTGTTTGCTGGTGTCCATGCATGGGCTGTTTAACTTAAACAGGCCATGGACACCTGCAAAACATTGGCTTAGGCTTATCGTCAATAACAAGTAGTTTATGCTTATTTCTAAGTATTCACTGACTAACCGGATTGGAGATTTAGGGAGTTTAGGCTACAAAGGTTCTGGTAGCCTCCATCAACATGTGTCTTCATGCCAACATCGCAAGTTTCATCATCATCATCATCATCATCATCTTCATCCGCTTTGTCCGGGGTCGGGTCGCGGAGGTAGCAGTCCCAGCAGGGCATCCCAAACTTCCCTTTCCCGGGCCACATTTACCAGCTCTGACTGGGGGATTCCAAGGCGTTCCCAGGCCAGTGTGGAGATATAATCCCTCCACCTGGTCCTAGGTCTGCCCCGCGGCCTCCGCCCAGCTGGACGTGCCTGGAACACCTCCCTAGGGGAGGCGGCCAGGTGGCATCCTTACTAGATGCCCGAACCACCTCAACTGGCTCCTTTCTACGCAAAGAAGCAGCGGCTCTACTCCGAGTCCCTCACGAATGGCTGAACTTCTCACCCTATCCCTAACGGAGATGCCAGCCACCCTCCGGAGGAAACTCATTTCCGCCGCTTGTATCCGCGATCTCTTTCTTTCGGTCATGACCCACCCTTCATGACCATAGGTGAGAGTAAGAACGAAGATAGACCGGTAGATTGAGAGCTTTGCCTTCTGGCTCAGCTCTCTCTTCGTCACAACGGTGCGATAAAGCGACTACAATACCGCACCCGCTGCTCCAATTCTCCGGCCCATCTCTCGTTCCATTTTCCTCTCACTCGAGAACAAGACCCCGAGATACTTGAACTCCTTCACTTGGGGTAAAGACTCATTCCCTACTTGGAGTACACAATCCATCGGTTTCCTGCTGAGAACCATGGCCTCAGATTTGGAGGTGCTGATCCTCATCCCAGCCGCTTCACACTCGGCTGCGAACCGATCCAATGAGTGCTGCAGGTCGCAGACCGATGATGCCATCAGGACCACATCATCTGCAAAAAGCAGTGATGCAATCCTCTGCCCACCAACCCGCAGCCCCCCTCCCCCGCGGCTACGCCGTGAGATCCTGTCCATGAATATTACAAACAGGATATATTTTTATCGGGACTACGTACCCATCTTATCTTATCTTTTTATACTTTTATTTATTTTATTTTATCTTATCTTATTCCTGTTTTAATCTGTACTGCACTGTTTGGTGGTTGCTTAATCTCATTGTACCTGTGTATAATGACAATAAAAGGCATTCTATTCTATTCTATTCTAAACAGGATAGGTGACAAAGCGCAGCCTTGGAGGAGGCCACCCCTCACCGGAAACAAGTCCGACTTACTGCCGAGTCTTATCGCAAGTTTGTTCTTCTTTAAATTTACTGTGATCCAATATAATGCATAATTGACCTAACTTAAATAGAGGGTTTTGAAACTTGAAATGAATGAAAATACATCACTGTAGATGTCTTTTAGGCACTGGTTACAATAAAAACATTTACATAATAAAAACTTAATTCATGATAGCACCATAAAACAACACAAACAAAAGTCAGTTGTAGGGGCATGGAAACAATACAAACCAATCTGTCGTAACACACGATTCCCCACAAAATTACAAGATCAGTCTCACTATAGCCTATATTTGTTTCTCATCATCTTGTTGAAGCTGTTGAGAAACAAATATAGGCTATAGTGAGACTGATCATGTAATTTTGTGGGAAATGGCCCAGAGTCTTACTGTTGAAGCAAATGTTGCTCTTTTATAAAGAGTAGGGATTGGGATTCTCGCTTTATCTCATTAGGCTCAAACCAGAACCATGTGAACTGGTGCCGGTTCATTCTCAGTACCAACCAGTGTTCTCCAGACTTTAGTGGGGCTTATAGTCCAGCATACTGAGGGAGGAAACATATTGTAGCTTATAGTCCCTATAGTACTTAGGGAGCAGACATAGTGGCCTTGCAGTCCATACTGAAGCACTGAGGGAGATCACTCATCAGTGTGTCAGTGCTTAGTGGACCAGAGCTACCAGATACCTTTCCACTACTACTACTGCAGGCCTTTCAGCAACTCTTCTGCTTGTCTTTCCGCTGGTCCTTCCTGTTGTCCTTGACCTTAGTCTGACCATTGCTCTTCCTGTCTTTTCCTTTACCTGGCTCTCCTTCCTCCTCTGGCCAAGAGGAGTCTTACTGTACCACGTTCGGAAACGCACACACACGCACGCACGCACGCACGCACGCACACACACACACACACACACACACACACACCGGCCCAGAGTCTTACTTTACCACACAGGGAGGGGTGATTACACACACACCCAAACATTACAGTAGGCAAACGCCACACTCACGTTTTCATGGTATAAACTATTGCTTATGGTGTTAGCCGGAAAAAGCTAGTGTTGTAAACACATTAACGTCATGCAGGAACATCAAATGGTTGAGACAGACAGACAGAGAGAGGGAGAGAGGAGCAGACCAACAAGTGTATTACTTACACATGCGCAGGAAAGATAATATTGATGTAAGGTCAATTACTTATTTTGACCTGCAGGTGGCAAAGTCTGCAAGTCAATGAAATAGACCAGTTTTTTTTTATAATACAGGGTTTTACGGTCGTTTTGGGGCAAACGACTGCAACAACAGGTCAGGACAGGTGTGAAGGTTGTTGAACGCGTTGAGCGTTTTCTCCTTAAAGCGATAGTTCACCTATTTTTGATCTTTTTATGTTTTTCCTCGGAAACCTTCAGATACATCAGAATTTAAGAAACATGATAGCAAATATAAAGTACAAGTAATACAATGTTCTATAATATACAAAACATTTGGCTAAAACATTAGTACTGAAAATGTATTTAAGTTAATAGTCGGCCTCATGTTGAATTTATTAAATACTTTGGAAAGTCAAATAAGGTGTCCTTTTGCGGTCGCATTTGAAACGTTAAATGTGAAGGATGTATCCAATGACCATACTCTCTGGGAGTATATAACTGCACCATACATCTGGGTAGGATGCAATTCCAAAAAAAGGCAGGTGATGCAATGATCATTTTATATACGTATGTCAGGATTTCAACGGTTTAATACTAGTATGCCAGGATGACTTAAATACGACAATACACCGAGCTGGGAAACACTTTAGTCACTTACATCACATGCACTTTTATTTATTTGTGTGTTTGTGTGCGTGAGGGGGTGCGTGCAGAGAGAGAGAGAGAGAGAGAGAGCGAGAGAGAGAGAGAGAGAGAGAGAGAGAGAGGTAGGAGGGGAGTCATGGGCAGCCATATATGGGCACACCATCATCTCTGCCTCACTATTGGCTGTAGGCCTTGAGCAGCTGCCTGTCAACAAGATGGCCTTCCTTACTGTCGATGTAACACCGATTATTTTGTAGCACTGACTAAAATAACACACCGTAAAAGCCTGTGTGTCTTTGAAATAGATAGCAATAGAGGAACAAGAACAAGTGGGCCTCTATACAAACAGTTTTGTTGAGTTTAATGAGCTGACAGAACTCTGGCCGCCTCGATAGCAAGTGACCAGCTGGGTAAAAGGAGAACGTTAGGCAGCTAGCTAGTTACGTGGACTAAGTTAGCTAGCAAGCAACCATAGCTATCCAAGGTAACCCAAATTAGCAAGCTAACGTTAGTTATCTGAAGTTGGAAAGGCCCTGCATCGACAACTCGTAGATCTCATATCATTCCAAGGTAAGAATACCAAACACAATTTATAACAATGTCGCTAACACGAATGTTAAGTGTTTGCATTGCACATAATATGGCACAATGGTTAGCTGGGTTAGTGTTGAATGTTTACTAATAGTAACGCTAGCTAACTCAACAAGATTGCTAAAATTCGTAAGCAAACCAGAGTACTTGTAATTCCTGTAGTAGCATTTCCACACTTGGTGATACATGTTTTCATAGTTGGGGCCTGCATTCTAACTAATCTGCTTTCTTTTTGACAACCAACTTGTTACCTAGCAACAATGTTGATTGTCATCTTATTTGGAGTAGTGTTGATTAATAAGTTAGCTAGCTAGCTTGTTAAAATTTGTTGTAATGCGTTATGTAGGCTATTTGGTTGACTAACATTGTCTAGAACAGGCTGGTTTGCTTTCTATCTAACATTTTGCAGTCTAACTTCTTTGTGGACATGCTAGCTTTAGGTGGAAATGTTTTTTTTAGTTTGCTCACCTGTGGTGCATAGCCTGCCATAATAGACGTAATGATAGCTATTAGCGTCACATTATAATCTATTATTCATTGATTAATGACAGGCTTAATGCGTTGACTGTTGCTGTTGAAAACTGAATCATCATTATTTGTATCTCAAATGCAAGGTTGTCCTAGGTCTAGGCCGCCCATATTTTATAGGGATTTAAAATTGTTGAGACTGCTGTCTTTTTCTTTTTCGGATAGACAGACATGCTTGCTCAGTGTATTTTGATGCCATTCTGTTTAGAATCTGTTTTTATAATACAAATTCCATCAAATTGGTTTTGCTACTAAATACCCAAATTGTTATACCTTCCAGCTCTTAATATTGTCCTTTGACTTGAGCTTTGGTCAGTTGTAATCTTTGTTTTGTGCTTCATTGTCTAAGAACAACTGTTCCTAGAGAAAGGATGAAACTTCACATCAAGTATGTTCTGCTACGTATCAAAGCGTAATGTTCGCAGATGACCTTGATGAAAATACAACACACACACACACACACACACACACACACACACACCACACACCCACACCCGTCTCCAACCAAACCTATCTGATGGTCCTGTCTGACAGAAGGCCGGGGCCCACTCTGGATTCTGGTGGTTTAGTTTCTCCTGTCTAACCTCGGGGTTGGGAGGGGTCTATGAGTGATGCGGCCAGTCCCTATTGTTGTACTAGCCAAGCTGTAGGACCTGTGGAAGGGCAGCCTGCTGGCCCTTTTTCTGCCCCGCATTGTTCCACTAGACGCAGAGAGCTAGAGGGGCTGTGGCCGGCTGCTCAGGGTAATATATCACCTCGCCACCGCTGCCTCCAACCAACTAGCTGAAACGCCTCTGAATAGGAGAGGGAGGAGAGGGAGAATGAGAGATGGAGATGAGAGAGAGAGAGATGGAAGAGAAGGAATAATGTGATTGAGATTAGATGGAGGGAGGGAGGAAGGGAGGGAGGATGAATGGAGGATGGTGTGTCAGAGAAAGAAGGAAGGAGAGATGGGAGGTGAAAGAGGTGAATAATAAGAGTGGAGGATTATAGGCGTTGAAGAAGTGGATTACAATGGCCTGTGTGTTTTATGTTAAGCTTCCTCTGGACAACCATTTATTGACCGGTAGCTGTTAAGCTTTTTGATCCTTTTTATGCTTATTACTGTCTTTGCTTGGTCATAACAATTTACAGTCGATTCTGGGTAATTCTAGATATGGTTTAAAAACCTAGTTTGTTCCATCTATGTCACTGTCACCGGTTGTAGAAAACCTAAAGTAATGACTCAGTCCTTTTAAAAAAAATAAATATTTAAATAGTTTTACGGGTGCACAGTGGGTTATCACCCTCATCACAGCAGAGATTTAACTTAAGACATAAGAAAAGAAAAGTTTAGTATGCCCCAGTGGCTCTTGGGATTTATTGGGTGGAGAGGAACAACTTTAGAAAGCCATGACCCGGCCCTAGCTTGGTGCTGCAGCAGTGCATGGTGGGACAGCCTATCTATTGCACTGCTGTTGCTGTCTGCCTCTGGGCTCTGTGAGGATTTTGAGGATTATGCAAAAAGCTTTAAAACCCAACCCGAGCCTTAATTTGCAGGAATTATTTCAAATGAGAGAGAGAAAGAGAGAAAAAAAATCGTTGTTAGCGTAGCAGAGGGTATTTTTATACTACTTCCAGGGAATAATGTCAGTTTGAATGAAACAGGGGATTATTTGAGTTTTGCTGGCACATTGAGAGTTTTTTTTTTTATTCTCTAGTAGCTCACAAACACACTTCAGACTTCAGGGGGGGACGTTCTCTATACTGCTGACTTCCTCTTTTTATGGTTCTGAGAGTGGCTGTTTTGATACTTTGGATTGCAGAACAGCAAAGTGTTCCTCCTCTTAGCCTTGTGGAATGGCTGACAGAACAGTACACCAGTGCTTCTCACAGCTGGGATGTTGGCTTCTGTTAGGGTTTCTGCATCCTTGAGGGCACTGGCCAGAAAACAGTGGTCAGTCAGACTCTGAGTCAATGCTGATGTCACTCTACGCTCTCCGCTAACCAGCCTCGTTGTCATGCTGACGTGCTACACAGGCAAAATAATTGATTGTTAGATAGCCTATAACCCAGCTGCCAATTTTTATAGCGATAGTATCAAGCTATAATTTGACCTTCACTTCTCGTGTGCGTGTGCGTGTGCGTGTGCGTGTGCGTGTGCGCGTGTGTGTGTGTGTGTGTGTGTGTGTGTGTGTGTGTGTGTGTGTGTGTGTGTGTGTGTGTGTGTGTGTGTGTGTGTGTGTGTGTGTGTGTGCACGCGCGTGCCCGTGTGCGGGGACAGAGAGGCGGACTGTGTGTGGCATTCTCTCCATATTGGGATGGGTGGCTGCAAGGGTGTCGCTCAATATCAACAGATGGAGAATGTGACTGATGCCTCTGTCCTTCACACACTGACATCCTCTTTACCTGTGTGTGTGTGTGTGTGTGTGTACACGTGCACGTGCGTCAGCGTGTGTCTGCCTGCTTGAGTGTCTTTCTGTTAGTCAATGTTTGTGTCTGTGCGTGTGCATATCCCCGAGAGGGACAGACTGACGGTCTCTTGCATGATGGTGTCACTTCTTATATCGCCACCAAATCTTTTTATTGGAGAGAGAGAAAGATGGGGGAGGGAGGAGTAGCAAGTAATAAAGCGATAGAATACGGAGAGGTGGGAGGAGGGGATGAAGTAATAACCTGATCTTGTAGGCCTGTAGTTGTTGCTATTATTAAAGGGGTGTTTGATTTGGCATAGCTTGCTGGCCTGACGCATTAGGCGGGTGGGTTTGGCTTTGTTCAGCCTCTTTTGAACCATAGCATTTAGTCCTGAAGAAGCCCAACCCAGTATTGTGCGCTGGACAACCGAAACGAGGTAGGACAGGTGGAATGAGGCTGTGGAGGGTGTGGCCAAGCAGGAGTCAACAATAAGACAGCAGTGAGCCCAGCCTTTTGGCAGTTATAAAAAAACGGCTGGATTTCAAGATTGGAATGCTCAACTTTCTCTGCTTCATTGGTTCCTTTGCTCTTCCTATTGATCGTATTTGAAAGTGACCTTGCTTGATCAAACCGTAGAAATGTAATCCTTATTGAATATGCTTTATTCATAGTACCGTCAACAAGCCTGATTTTAAAAGTGTCCTTTATCTTATTTTGCCTCAATGTTTTGGGGCTGTGTTTGGGTCGACATTTAGTGTGCGCGCGCGTGCGTGCGTGCGTGTGTGCGTGGGCGTTTCAGTCAAGACCATGAAATACGCTCATGTCCCCTTTTGGAGAATTGAGATGCAGCCCTTTGACATTCTCCCTTCCAGCAGCAGTCAAGCAGCCAATACCACTCTGTGCTGCTGTCAGGCATATAGTGAGGTGAGCCAGGCAGAAAACACAGAGGAGGTCCACTGCAGAATGCCAAGGAGACAAGAGTGCAATAATCTGCCCTTTTTTCTCCTCCTAGACTTGGATCCAAGACAGCCCTCCAACCGTAGAGCCCTTAGAATGAGCAAACTAGGAGGTGAGGTGAAGTGGCCTTAAGAACTCCCCCGTACTAGAGTTACTGATGCACTGATACAGCCGTTTGTATGCTACATTTGAGACATTGTTGCTGGTAAAAAGAAGTCATAAACGTTGAGAACAACTGAGTAGTCCAGTCCAGCCTTTGGCCCTTATCCCCCAGCCAGTCAAACAGCCAGCCAGCCAGTCAAACAGCCAGCCAGCCAGTCAGCCAGCTAGTCAAACAGCCAGCCAGCAAAACAGCCAGCCAGCCAGCCAGCCAGCCAGCCAGTCAAGCAGCCAGCCAGCCAGCCAGTCAAGCAGCCAGCCAGCCAGCCAGTCAAACAGCCAGCCAGCCAGCCAGTCAAACAGCCAGCCAGCCAGTCAAACAGCCAGCCAGTCAAACAGCCAGCCAGTCAAACAGCCAGCCAGCCAGCCAGCCAGCCAGCCAGTCAGCCAAACTGCCAGCCAGCCAAACAGCCAGCAAGCCCAGGCAGACAGACAGACAGACAGAGTAAAGGAGGAACTCTTGGCTGCAGCACAGCCACACACACACACACACACACACACAGACAGAGAGAGACAGACAGAGAGGCCTCCTTTGTTTCGTTTTCTGTGTCATCTTTAAGTAACTTTGGATCACGGGACTCTCACTTTACCTCCCTGGTGTTCCTGAGGTGTGTAGTACCACTGTAGATAATACTGTTCAGCATGGAAGAGGGTCAGGGTTAGCTCTGTAGATTTTACTGGGAGAGTACAGGCCTCCTGTGTGTTCCTGAGGTCTGTAGTACCACTGTAGATTACACTGTATCCTTCAGCATGGGTTAGGGTTAGGCTGTGTGTAGCTCTGAAGATTATGCTGTAGCGTTCAGCATGGGTTAGGATTAGGGTTAGGCTGTGTGTAGCTCTGTAGATTATGCTGTATCCTTCATCATGGGTTAGGGTTAGGGTTAGGCTGTGTGTAGCTCTGTATATTATGGTGTATCCTTCATCATGGGTTAGGGTTAGGCTGTGTGTAGCTCTGTAGATTATGCTGTATCCTTCAGCATGGGTTAGGGTTAGGGTTAGGCTGTGTGTAGCTCTGTAGATTATGCTGTATCCTTCAGCATGGGTTAGGATTAGGGTTAGGCTGTGTGTAGCTCTGTAGATTATGCTGTATCCTTCAGCATGGGTTAGGGTTAGGGTTAGGCTGTGTGTATCTCTGTAGATTATGGTGTATCCTTCATCATGGGTTAGGGTTAGGCTGTGTGTAGCTCTGTAGATTATGCTGTATCCTTCAGCATGGGTTAGGGTTAGGCTGTGTGTAGCTCTGTAGATTATGCTGTATCCTTCAGCATGGTAGAGCACAGGGTACTGTATCGTTCAGCGTTGGTACAGGCCTCCTATGTCTAGCACAAAGTTAAGCGTTTTGAAATGGTAGGTATTTAAATAGTGTAGCCTCGGTTAACACTGCAGTTTAAGTTATAGAATAAGTTATATTGCTTCTAGGGATGTGACTATACACGCAACTCACGATTCGATACAATTCACAATACTAGACTTACAATACGATTTTCTCACGATAACATTTTTTATTGATGTTGAAGACAAATTATGACTGAAAAGGATTCCTTTCATTATTTATGTGACAAACTACCAAATACTGGTTATTTCTGAGGTAGGGAATACATTTTAAAAATACAGTTTACTTTAACGTTCACGTGAGGTTGGCACTCGTTGCCCAGGCAACGGAGCCGCCTGTGAACGGGAGAGCTGTCCTGGAGACTGCAGAAAGAACTACCCATTTATGAAACAGAATTTTACACATGAGCCTGTCATAGTTATGCTCATCATGACCATATAACAATGACAGATATGTAACAACATAAAAGCGTTTAGCTTTAGGGGCCTTTGTATTGCAATTCATGTTTCATGTTGCCGATTTGAATCGTCACATATTTGCATCGCGATTTAACTGCCTCACCTCACGAAGTTTTGTTACATTCCTAATTGCTTCAGCAAAAGCTTGGGGTATTTATTTGTGTCTGTTGGGCAGCAGGGTGAGAAAGTACTCTTGCCAACCTTCCCAAACTGTAATACAGTCGAGAGCATCCTAACCAACTGTATTACAGTTTGGTATGGGAACTGCTCTGTCGCGGACCAGAAGGCGTTGCAGAGGGTGGTGAAAACCGCCCAGCGCATCGCTGGAGCCCCACTTCCTGCTATAAAGGACATCTACAGGAAGCGTTGTCTTAGGAGGGCCATAAACATTAGAAAAGACTCCTGCCACCCAGCACATGGACTGTTTGCCCTCCTGCCCTCTGGGAAGCGCTACAGGAGCCTACGGACCAAGACCACTAGGTTCAAGAACAGCTTCTTCCCCACAGCTGTCTCCCTGCTGAACTCTGCCCCCCATGCCCCACCCCACCCCTAACACATATACACACGGATCTGAGCACCAGGACTCTACCAAGTATCATTGCACTACTGGAGATATGCTGTTTATAATGTAAATCATTTTCCCTGCACTACTGTACATACAGTATACTATATATTCTGTAGATTATGTAAATCATCCATTGCACTGTACTGCACTGTACATACTGTATACTTAACATTCTGTAGATAATGTAAATCACCCACTACTGTACACTACTCATATCGTAATTTATTTATACTGTTATCATAGCCTGTTCATAGACATAGATATAGACACTGCACATATGTATATCTTTTTTTATATCATTTCATACTGCACTTTGTAAATTATGTTATTTAAACACTGCTAAAAGCACTTCTGGTTGAGATGCAATCTGTATTTCGTTGCTTTGTACTTGTGACATGCGCAATGACAATAAAGTTGAATCTGAATCTGAATCTGAATCTACATGAGTGGGGTGGCTAAGCTAAACTGTGTGAGTGTGTGAGTGTGTGAGTGTGTGAGTGTGTGAGTGTGTGAGTGTGTGAGTGAGAAAGCAGTCTGTTGGGTTGCACCGGGTCCTCCTCCAAGCATGCCAGCATGGTCCTGGACCCAGCCCAGAGCCAAGCGCAGAAGCAATGCACTCTGGGTAAATGTCGGAAGCATATCGGGGTAGTCCTGTTGTCTGCTAAACGGGGCGGTGTGGAGAGAGAAGTGTGTGTGTGTGTGTGTGTGTGTGTGTGTCCGGGGGGGGGCAGGGGGACAGGGGGACAGGGGGGCAGGGGCAGGGGCAGGGGCAGGGGCAGGGGCAGGGCAGGGAGGAGAGGAAGAGAGAAGAGGGTCGTCTGTCTGTCTCTGGTTGTCTGCTATTAGGCAGGTCCTCTCTGCCTAAGCACAGGGCAACAGAGTGGAGGAGGGGAGAATCCATTTCATGCTTCTTTCTTTTTATTCCTCTTTCATCCCTCTATCACTCCATCCTGTTATCCTACTGGGAGTCAGGAAGACAGACAGGCTAATAGACAATCAATAAGAGGCAGGTATGTACTACAGACTGGCAGACAGACAGGCATGCAGACAGGCAGATGGACAGACTGGCAGACAGACAGACTGGCATGTAGACAGGCATGCAGACAGGCAGATGGACAGACTGGCAGACAGACAGACTGGCATGTAGACAGGCAGACAGGCAGACAGGCAGACAGGCAGACAGGCAGGCAGACAGGCAGACAGACAGACAGGCAGACAGACAGACAGGCAGACAGGCATGTAGACAGGCAGACAGGCATGTAGACAGGCAGACGGACATACTGTCAGACAGGCATGTAGACAGACTGGCAGACAGACTGGCAGACAGACAGACAGGCAGACAGGCAGGCAGGCAGGCAGACAGGCATGTAGACAGGCAGACAGACAGACTGGCAAACAGGCATGTAGACTGGCAAACAGGCATGTAGACAGGCAGACGGACAGACTGGCAGGCAGACAGGCAGACAGACAGGCATGTATACAGGCATACAGACAGACAGGCAGACAGACAGGCAGACAGACAGACAGGCAGACAGACAGGCAGACAGACAGGCATGTAGACAGACAGACAGGCAGGCAGACAGGCAGACAGACAGGGTCTGAAATAGAATGAAGTGCTTCTCTGATTTGATTGAGGACCTCCAAGATGAAACCATCGATCCCACTGTAGCGGTGCTAATGTAAGGGGCTAATTGAGTTTGTGCACATGTGGAGCCTTCTTTCTGGGACTAGTGTTCTAGGAGCAGCAGTTAGATGCCTCTCCCTGTGATGCATTGTAAGGCCTATATTGCATTGTATTGAGGACCTGTACAGGATTGTGGCATGCGCTCCTTCTGGTTTTGTGATGCCAAACTAGTGGAGCCAGTTGTTAAACAGGTAAAGTAGCGTGGCTTTTTATCTAAAACCAGTGTTTGTTTCAGTGAATTTGACTTTCGCTAGGGTGTGGACATCTTCAATCTCTACCTTAAACTCTGAGGCCTGATTTCCACAGCAATACAGGCTAAAGCAGCATTAGCCTGGGCTGGACCTAACCTAACAAGCCCATAACACTGACTCAACAGCAACTGTTCAGAGCCCATCCTTTATAAAAAATCATGTCTGAAAGCAAAAAGCTGTTGAATGATTTTTAATAATGATGACCCTAGTAAAATGGACTGGTTTAAAGTGTATGCCAGCTCAGTTTAGCCATTAATGGGGTTAACCCTCTGAACCCCAAGCCATTTCTGGGTGTTTTTTGACGGAAGCGTTCTGTGCACATAATCGGTTTGTGGGCGTTGTGAAAGTCTAGAGTCCGACGAGAACGGCTGTTCTTAAAGTTTCTGGGTATGATAAATGTTGTAATTTAGCCGATTTTTTTTAAAGACAACATGCATTTTTGATCCCATCGCCGGGATTAAGGTTCTGAGGGTTAATTAATCAAGTTAGTCACCAGCTTAGCCATTAATGGGGTTAATTAATCAAGTTAGTCACCAGCTTAGCCATTAATGGGGTTAATTAATAAAGTTAGTCACCAGCTTAGCCATTAATGGGGTTGCAGAGGAAATCAAGTTAGTCACCAGCTTAGCCATTAATGGGGTTAATTAATCAAGTTAGTCACCAGCTTAGCCATTAATGGGGTTAATTAATCAAGTTAGTCACCAGCTTAGCCATTAATGGGGTTAATTAATCAAGTTAGTCACCAGCTTTATTTGTTAGTGTCCTATGACCAGTGATGTGTTATGTGGGATGCAAACTTGATACTGTGTAACTAAACTGTTCACAGAGAATATCCTAAACTGTGCTTTGATAACTGTGTAGCTTTGTTCGTCCACACTAAACCCCATCCTCTCTTTCCCTCCTCTCTTTCTCTCTTTTCTGTTAACCCTGGTCCTGCTTTCCTCCCTCCATCCACCCTCCCTGTCCCTCTCTCTTACTCCCTCCTCCTCTATCTCTTTCTCTCTTACTGCCTTTATTTCTCTCTCTTTCTCTCTTACTGCCTTTATCTCTCTCTCTTTCTCTCTTTCTCTCTCTCTCTCTCTCTCTCTCTCTCTCGCTCTCTCTCTCTCTCTCTCTCTCTCTCTCCAGATTGCATGCCCAGCGTGGGGGCAGATGTTGTGAGCAGGGAGAATGCGAGGTGTGTTGGCGAGTGTTGGGCCAGCCTAGACCCCCTCCTCACCGCTGCCACTATGCCCCGGTCCTGCTGCTGCTGCTGATGGAACGCGACACCTTCTCCCACATCCGCCTTTGGTGCCCGCGCCCCTTTGGCACCTTCTCCCAAAACAAGGCCCGCAGCACCGCTGGCGGAGGGGACGGGGGCGTGCCTAGCGCCCCGTCGTTATGCAAGGCCGACCCGTCGGCGGGGGGGCGATGCTCGCTGGACGACAGAGGAGGAGGGGGAGGGGGGATGATGGTGCTGAGAGGGATGGAGGATGATGATGATAGAGTAAGGGATGAGGAGGCGGGGTCTGAAAACACTCCTCCGGGCGGCTCCTTCCCAGGCCCTGCGGCGACTCAACCCCAGGTCCTCCCCGCCGCCTCCACCGCAGAGCCCCCCTCGCCTCCCCCCTCACCCCCACCGTCTACCGGGGCTCAGATGGAGGACGGACGCGTCCTGCTGGACACCTGGTACGTTATCAAACCAGGGAACACCAAGGAGAAGATCGCCTTCTTCGTGGCGCACCAGTTCAGCGGGGCGGGAATCCCCAGGCCGAGTGCCATGAAGGTAGGCCTCATGTCATCAACGCCTCATACAATTTACAATAGAGAGTAGGAGGGTGACAGTATGCAGTTTATGAAGATATTGTTGTTTTATCCCTGGAAAAATCGTCATGGAATTTGTATGACATTTTTCTTTAGTTTATTGTCATCAAAACGCAATCTGTATACTTTAGGACATGACTAAATGTTAAGGTATAGAAATACATGTTGTCCTTTCAATCAAATACTCAATCATACATTACCAATTATCTAATTGAGCAGAAAAGATCTGGGTTGAGATAAGAAGGAAAGGTAATTTAGAGATGCAAAGTCATAGTTGTTTACAACTCTTCAGTCGTGTCTAAAGACTCAAGACTATGTTAGTTATACTTCAGATGGTGTTCTCCTATAAAACCATGTGATGTCTGCTGTCCAATTAAAACCCTTTGTTCTCCTATAACACCATGTGATGTCTGCTGTCCAATTAAAACCCTTGGTTCTCCTCTGTGATCCACCAGGTGAAAGGAAACTGGGCGACGGACTGCAGCAAAGCCAAACGCCGGCGCCGCTGCTCCTCTTATGAACCGCCCACACGCTCCCAGACCGACCCCCGCCGTGACCTTCCACCCGACGACCCCTCCCTGGACCTGTCAGTGGCTCCGCCCAGCCCGGAAGAACCCTCGCTAGAAGGTGTGAGTGAGACGGATCTGCTCTCCGTGGCCGAGATGGTGGCCCTGGTGGAGCAGCGCACGGCCATGGCTCTCCAGGAGATGGTGGTGATCCAGGGGCACCCGCTGCACCAGGGCCCTAATTCTACCGTTACGCCCCTGCAGCACACCCTGCTTAGAGGCACTGTGTCGGATCCCACGCCAATGGTGTTCCTGTCCGAGAGCGGCTCCCATCCTCGCCCTCCCACTCCCCCTATCACCCCCCGCTCCTCCTCCCCTACGGACCTAGAGTTAGATGATGATGATAATGATGAAGAGGAGGAGGAGGAGGAAGGTTCTGAACAGCAGGAGTCAAGGCGAGTGGCTCAGGCCATTGCACACTTTGAGTCCCAGAACCTGGAGGGCACCGTGAGAGCCGGAGCAGAGCTGGAAAAGGAGAAGGCAGGAGGAACGGGTGGTGGAGGAGAGTCTTCCTGTCCTCCTCCGTCCACACATGGCCGCGGCGAGGTGAGGATAGCCTTCCGTGTCTCCAGCCTGGACCCACGCTCCCAGTCGGAACCCGCCGGCCGGCCGCGCTGCATGTTCATGAGCTGTGGGGGCAGAGGGGGTCAGAATGGAGCGCGGGCCAAGGAGAAGATCACCTGTGACCTCTACCAGCTGGTCAGCCCTTCCTCCCGCGACCCCAGCAGCCTCCTATTGGCTGCCACCGGCTCCCCCAAAGCCGACCACCACCATCCAGACAGGCCGACCTGTGGCAGTCCCGACCCAGGACAGGAGCTTCCGTCCGGGGAGAAGAAGGGTGTTGGCGTGGTCCGGGAGAGGATGACAGGTTTCCACGTGGAGGTGGTGGTGACAGGCGCCGTGGACCAGTGTGTGTTCTACGGGAAGGACAGCACGGAGAACGTGCAGGAGGAGACGGTGTGTTTCGCCATGCCCAGTGCGGCGGCGGGGGGAGGCTCCTCCACAGACCCCTCGCTGTCCTCCTCCTCCGACCCCCCGCCAGGCCAGCTCTTCTTCCTCCAGTCACCCTGCGTCACCGACGACGACGACGACCCGTCACCCGGCAACAGCGGTGGGATGTGCTCCTTGGACTGCGCCAACAACAACAGCAGCAGCAGCAGCAATGGCCCCGCCCTGTCTGTGTCGGCGGGAGATAGGGGGGGAGGAGGCCGTCCTGACTCCCCCCTGGCCTGTGTGGTGAGCGGGGAGGACGGGGGAGCTGACCAGTCGCTGTGCCGCCTCTACCGCCACGTGTCCCATGACTTCCTGGAGATCCGCTTCCAGATCCAGCGTCTGCTGGAGCCCCGGCAGTACATGCTGCTGCTGCCCGACCACATCATGGTCAACATCTTCTCCTACCTGCCCACCCGCTCCCTGGCCGCCCTCAAGTGCACCTGCCACGACTTCCGGGCGCTGATCGAGGCGTACGGCGTGCGGGCCACCGACTCGCTGTGGACCCAGGACCCGCTGTACCGAGATGACCCCTGCAAGCAGTGCAAGCGTCAGTACGAGAGGGGCGATGTGTCCCTGTGTCGCTGGCACCCCAAACCTTACCACCACGACCTGCCTTACGGACGCTCCTATTGGATGTGCTGTCGCCGCACCGACAAGGACACGCCCGGCTGCCGGGTCGGTCTCCACGACAACAACTGGGTGCAGCCGCCCGGCGAGGGCTCTCAGGCTCCGCCCCGAGCTAAGAGAGAGGACGCTGGGTAGAGAGGGCAGGGGAGGGCATGGACCGATGGCGATGAGAGGAGGAGGAGGAGGAGGAAGGGGGAAGACATTCCCAGAACAACTGGTCTTCTTCCTCTCCAACCCCCCCTCTCCCTCTCTCTCTCTTTGTCACTCCTTTGTACTGCTTTCATTGGTGGCACTTTGGGAAGTATTTCAGGGTTGGGGTCCACTCCTCCTACTGCTGCTGCTGCTGTTTGTGAGTGAGTGTGTGAGTGTGTTTGTTTTCAGCCAGCTCTCTCTCCCTCTGCCTCTAACTGTATTTAAAGATCCACATCTGTCCATCCATCCATCCATCCATCCTCTTTACAGGCCTAGCCTGCGGTGTACAACATTTCCTATAACGTGGCGCATTCTTGAACCATCTAATCCTTAGATGGGATCTACTGCTGTGTTTCATACTGTCCCCGTTTTACTCTCTCAGTATCTCTCTCTTTATGTCTGGATTGGGTTGTTGAGTTGGGGCTCCCTGGATGGTGTTTAAGAGGACTTGGCTGTGTGGAGTTTGGAAGACGTCTTCAGTGGGGATATGTACATAATGTTGCAATGTAAACCCAGGTAGTTGCCTGCATATGATACCCACTCATTCCTGATCCAGGGTCCTTTCGTATGAAGGAGCTGAGACACTGAAATAGGGGCTGCTCAAATGGTCTGGTTTACTTCCTGAATCTGTATCTGTTGCCAGGCAATATTAGCCAATTTGTCTGCTAACTTCCTGGTATTTGGGATTTGTTGCTAAGCAACATTAGTTTACGGAGCGTTTTATAGGGGTAGCTTTTCGAGCACCAGTAATGTCTGTGGCCCATCTCTTTGGTACACGGGACCCTGCTCACCTCTGCATCATGCTGTCCTATCTGAATGTTCTGAAAGGTTGTCTTCTCTTAAACAGACCCACCCCTGATATTGCTGCTGAACTCTTTGCCTGTATGTGTCGGCTAGATCTGTACTCGCTAGATGCTATTGGTCAGTGAGATTTTTCCTAGCCATCCTATTGGAGCAGACCCCAACCTTGCTAAGCCACTGAGGACTTCCCGGTTCAGAGATAATTATTGGAGTTGGAGTTTGTTGAATGAGAACTGTGGGCTGGTATTGTGAGGAAAAAAGGAGCAATTTGATGTCACTTTGCAAGGCCTGATGTCACTTTGTATAAAGGTTTGATTGACTTGCGTGTTGTTTATCTATTTCCGTGATTTCAACTGGGTTTGTTTTTATTTGGGGAGGGGGGGTAATGTTGTTTTAATGCTGTTTTATTCTGTTGTTTTGAGGACTGTGTTCTCCCGAATATCACTACCCTACCCTCCTCCAGTGCAGTCAGTTTGATTTACTTTTTCTATTTTGAAATCTATTTTATTTTCAATTCTGGCTCCACCGCCCTTTCTCTTCTTTCTTCATCTTTTTCTTTCTTTCCTTCCCTCTCCTCCTTCTCTCATCCCTCACTATTCAATAGAGGCCAAAGTTGTCGCTCTCGCTTTGATACGGGTGAAACCGGCCAACCATGGACCACACTGACTCCGTACACCAGCTTCCTGCCTTAAGCCCCTCCTCCCGACCCCATGACCCCTTCACTCTGAACCCACTGAGTTTTTAACAGAGAAGGATTGTTGCTTTGTCAGATTGCACGAGAGAACAAAGTGTTTTAAAAAAGCCTTTTAGATTCCCATATTTACCCTGGCTCCCCAAACGCAGCAGTATAGTTTCATGTGGTAGAGTTGCCTTTGCTGTAGTCAGTTTGAGCCATATCTCTCTCTCTCTCTATCTCTACCCCCACCCCTTCTCTCTCTCTCTCTCGACCTTCTCCAAGGTAGTCTTCTCCTCTCTCATCCTCCTTTTCCTCTGGTCCAGATGACACCCCTACGGGCCCCCACAAAGGTAAAGGACAGGGGGTGCTATGGCTAATGTTCTCTGCACGTGGTGGGGGAGGGGCAGGGGCTACAGGGGACCACTGTAGCTTCCACATGTACAATGGGAAATAAAATCTTCTTCTCGAAATAATAATAAAAAAAAACCAGAAGTGATGATTAAAACTGGAATTCCTGCCTCCTCCCTCTCTCTCTCTCTCTCTGTTTTTAATTGTTACACGCTATTTCCTCAGTGGGCTAATAGTGTGTGTGTATATATATAATATAACTAATAGTCAACCCTTACATTGCTGGAATAGTTATTATTTTTCCAGAAACATTTAAATGCCAGCTTCGAAAGCAGACTAGGTCGTCTGAATAGAATTCAATGCTTGAAAACCAACCAAATTGGTTTGGTTTCCCTTGACTATTGTTGGAATACTTTGAGGTTGTCTCCAAGCATTAACAGTTGTTCTTACTAGGCTATACAGTTAGGCTGATTCACTGACTGGCCATAACTGCTCAATCTGTTCTGGGCTAGGCAAGGCCACAGTGTGTAACTAAGTAAGCATATTGCTTAGTGTGCTCACTGCCTTGTGACGTTTCCTCTCAGAGCTGGTCCTATAGTGCATAGTGAAGGGGGTAGATGTGTGTGATTCAATCACAATGTAATTGTAGCCTGATTCTTTTCCAAGGCCATACTGCACTAATATAAAATACAGTCTCACAATGGACAGCACTGCAGTGTGTTCTTTCTGCCTCTGCATTAGGTACAATTCCGTTAAGGGAATGGAGGTATGGGTTGGATATTTTATCTGTTTACTACAACATTTTACAACCAAAAATATATGTTCATCAAGTCATAATGTGGAAAAGCATCTATAAGAATAACAGTACAACAACATATGAAAACATGTTTTTCTTACTGTCAACACCACCTTGTGAAGCGCTACATCTATTTTGCATACATTTAATTTCACGTGTGCATACAAATATGTGTTTACATATATCTCAATCATATACGTTAACCCATCAAATATGTTGAGAGAATATCCCCACACACCCCTAGTGGACTCCTATTAAGAGAGTCCTGTTCATTCTAGTGGGGCTGGTGTCTGGTCAGGCGAAGTAGCCCCACAGGAAGATTGCCACGGTCATCATGACGAGCGCGTTGGCGTCCACAGTGTACTTCCACACAGGGTTCTCGCTGATGTCCGGCAACTGTTTGGCTGCTTCGCTCACTTCCTCCTCCGTGAGCTCGGCGGCCTGAACTCCGCCCACGCCGCAGAACCAGCCAATCAGACGACAGAGACCCAACTTTGACTTCACCTCTTCAGGCACTAGAGAGAGAACGAGAGAAAGAGGAAGGAGTATTAAAGGATGTAAATATGTTTGTGTGTGTCTTTCATGAAGGCGTGAGTCTCATCTTCTTCTCTCGTCTGTGTTACTTGAGCTGCTCTCAGCCTTCTTCTTCTCCTCCGCCGCTCTGCGTGCCCTCCTCCCTTTCTCCTCTCGTCTCCAGTCCAGGTCCTCCCTCTCTTCTTTGGAGTGACGCAGACTGAACACTAGACGATGGAGCTGGAAGAGGAGGAGAGTCTAAAGTTGATGATTCTCTGTCTCCCTTTCGTACACTCATACAATACCAATGTGTGGCTGTGGCACAGGTGTTTTAATCTGATTTACAAAGATTATTATAATTCCCTTAAAAAGCAGCAAACACATTGCAAGTAAGTGTTGGTGTGTTATGACTGACCCACAGTGTGAACTCTGAACCCTACTGACACCTAGAACCATATAGGTACTTTTAGATTTGAATGGACAGCAAACATAAACGTTCTCCATAAATCCAATCTAAATTAACTAAAGGAAGAATATATAAAAACACATAAGTGTATAAACTTTACTTATCCATGTAAAACACTTTTGCAGCCATAAGTCAATTCCTGAAAAAGGCCAATGGCTTTTATTGGAACTCACATGTTCATCGTCTATAGGGGGAGTGCAGTAGCTGACCAGCAGCACCAGCACAGAGGTACAGCAGAACAACACCACAGCAAAGTACAGGTAATGCACCCCGCACACCAGCAGGGGGCAGTGTGACGGGAACAGACAGCTACCGGACCCGAACCAAAACTCAGGGATCATCCGACACAGACCCATCACTAAACCTCCCATTAGGCCCCAGAACGCCCCCTGGTGGACGGACAGAAACACAAACTGCACTTAATACAGAGAATGGGAATAACACAGTGCTGTTTAATAAATACAAATCCCAATCATAGTCCCCTGATTAGTAAAATGAACCCTAGTCTGAGTATTCAATCTATATCATCACCCCTGTGCTTTTCTTTGCCTGTTTATCCTTTTCTAACAGAAGTATTGAAGTAAAGGTTCAGTTGTGAGCGGTTAGCTTCCTCACCGGCTCGTTGACCCTCTTCACAAACACGGCGAGGAAGAAGACCGCTGCAATGGGAGGAGCCAGGTAGCTGGTCACCGACTGTATGTAGTCAAACAGCTGGCCACTCTGTGCAGCCTGGACCACAGGGATCCAACAAATACTGATGGCTACAATACACAGAACCCAAACCCTGCAGGACCAGAGAGAGAGAGGAGGGAGGGAGAGAGGGATGGATAGAGTGTATGTGAAGAGAGAAAATGAGTGCTACAATACAATTCTAACAAACACGGATGGAAATATACAGACGTTAGGTTTTAAAGTAGTGAGGAAAGAAAGAGGTCAAATATATGAAAAGAAAAAAACTAGAAGAACATTATTCCCCATTTTAAGCAAAAACATCAGTCGTATGCATACATCAGTCGTATGTAATTACGCAAGATATTCATAACCTTTGACCTTTGACCCAGCCATGTCTTGCCCTGACCTTCCCACGATCATGAGCTCCCCCTCTCTGGCCTCGGGCCTCATGCGGGTCCAGATGTCCATGGTGAACAGAGTACTGCTGCTGTTAAAGATGGATGCCAGCGAAGACATGAGAGCAGCCAGCATCACGGCCAGCATCAGACCTCTCAGACCTGAGGGAGGGATGAGAAGGATAAAAGGATGGAGAGGTGGAGAGGGATGACAAGGATGGATAGAGGGATAGGAGGGTTGAGAGGGATGAGAGAGATGGAGAGATGGAGGGATGAGAGGCATGGAGGGATGAGAAGTCAAATGAAGTTGAAAGAAACCTTTCTGGGACATGAAACAAAACAAAGCTAATACTCCACAGCTATGAGACTGAACCAGGATCTTAACCTATAGTGTCTCCATCACAGACTGTAATCATCCATGAGACTGGACCAGGATCTTAACCTATAGTGTCTCCATCACAGACTGTAATCATCCATGAGACTGGACCAGGATCTTAACCTATAGTGTCTCCATCACAGACTGTAATCATCCATGAGACTGGACCAGGATCTTAACCTATAGTGTCTCCATCACAGACTGTAATCATCCATGAGACTGGACCAGGATCTTAACCTATAGTGTCTCCATCACAGACTGTAATCCTCCATGAGACTGGACCAGGATCTTAACCTATAGTGTCTCCATCACAGACTGTAATCATCCATGAGACTGGACCAGGATCTTAACCTATAGTGTCTCCATCACAGACTGTAATCATCCATGAGACTGGACCAGGATCTTAACCTATAGTGTCTCCATCACAGACTGTAATCATCCATGAGACTGGACCAGGATCTTAACCTATAGTGTCTCCATCACAGACTGTAATCATCCATGAGACTGGACCAGGATCTTAACCTATAGTGTCTCCATCACAGACTGTAATCATCCATGAGACTGGACCAGGATCTTAACCTATAGTGTCTCCATCACAGACTGTTCTCTCTGGGGGATTGGATAGGGTGATGGAGAGGGGCGTGTCCTATCACAGACTGTTCTCTCTGGGGGATTGGATAGGGTGATGGAGAGGGGCGTGTCCTATCACAGAATGTTCTCTCTGGGGGATTGGATAGGGTGATGGAGAGGGGCGTGTCCTATCACAGACTGTTCTCTCTGGGGTATTGGATAGGGTGATGGAGAGGGGCGTGTCCTATCACAGACTGTTCTCTCTGGGGGATTGGATAGGGTGATGGAGAGGGGCGTGTCCTCACAGACTGTATTGGTGATGGAGAGGGGCGTGTCCTCACAGACTGTATTGGTGATGGAGAGGGGCGTGTCCTCACAGACTGTATTGGTGATGGAGAGGGGCGTGTCCTATCACAGACTGTTCTCTCTGGGGGATTGGATAGGGTGATGGAGAGGGGCGTGTCCTCACAGACTGTTCTCTCTGGGGGATTGGATAGGGTGATGGAGAGGGGCGTGTCCTCACAGACTGTATTGGTGATGGAGAGGGGCGTGTCCTCACAGACTGTATTGGTGATGGAGAGGGGCGTGTCCTCACAGACTGTATTGTGATGGAGAGGGGCGTGTCCTCACAGACTGTATTGGTGATGGAGAGGGCGTGTCCTCACAGACTGTATTGGTGATGGAGAGGGGCGTGTCCTCACAGACTGTATTGGTGATGGAGAGGGGCGTGTCCTCACAGACTGTATTGGTGATGGAGAGGGGCGTGTCCTCACAGACTGTATTGGTGATGGAGAGGGGCGTGTCCTCACAGACTGTATTGGTGATGGAGAGGGGCGTGTCCTCACAGACTGTATTGGTGATGGAGAGGGGCGTGTCCTCACAGACTGTATTGGTGATGGAGAGGGGCGTGTCCACTCACCGTTGGGCATGACAGAGACCACCAGTTTAGGATAGGCGATGTTGGAACAGCCCACCTCCGTGCCACACACCTCCTTACACACCTCGGGCACCACACACCCCACCTCGTCTACGGGGGAGAACACACACACACACACACACACACACACAGAGAGAGAGAGATGTATGAGTGTTTTCACACAGGCACACAGAGAGACACACAGACACACATCCATAGACGTAGATTCACACAGGTCAAATATAAGCCACACACACTGAAGACAGCTGACCCAAAGATGAAACATATACAAGGATAGATCCTCTCTCTCTCTTTCATAATTTATATTGCCATCAGTAACCGTAAACTTTTAAAAACACACACACACACACACACACACACACACACACACACACACACCCCAAACACACACACCGACACCCCAAACACACACAAGACCCACACCCACACACACACACACACACACACACACACACACACACACACACACACACACACACACCAACACCCTAAACACACACAACACCCACACAACACTTACACCTACACCCACCACCCACACCCACACACAACACCCACACAACACACACCCACCTGGATAGAGGACTCTGCTGATCACACACACCCACACACACACCCACCTGGATAGAGGACTCTGCTGATCACACACACACACCCACCTGGATAGAGGACTCTGCTGATCACACACACCCACACACACCCCCACCTGGATAGAGGACTCTGCTGATCATGCCAGGGAACACCATGAGGAACATGGGCAGTAGTTTGAGGTAGCCACACATGATGCAGCCCGCCTTGACGTGAGTCACACTCTTAGCTGCCAGACACCGCTGGACTATCACCTAGAGAGAGGGAAAAAGAGAGAGAGAAAGGGGGGAGAAAGAGAGAGGGACAGAGTGGCAGAGAGTCACAGAGAAAGATAAAGAGAGACAGAGAGAGAAAGATAGAGAGAGAGAGAGAGAGAGAGAGAGAGAGAGAGAGAGAGAGAGAGGGTAAAGAGTTATAGAGATGAGGGATTCATCTCTAATATATTTAATACTGCACGTATAAAGAGTAGCCCAGTGTTTTGATTTAGACTGATGGTTCACCTAACTATACATATGAAGAATAGTCTAGTGTTTAAGACTGGAGATGGTTCACCTAACTATACATATGAAGAATAGTCTAGTGTTTAAGACTGGAGATGGTTCACCTAACTATACATATGAAGAATAGTCTAGTGTTTAAGACTGGAGATGGTTCACCTAACTATACATATGAAGAATAGTCTAGTGTTTAAGACTGGAGATGGTTCACCTAACTATACATATGAAGAATAGTCTAGTGTTTAAGACTGGAGATGGTTCACCTAACTATATGTACTAAGAATAACCAGTGTTTCTATTTAGATTGGAGATGGTTTACCAGACTATAAGTACTAAGAATAACCAGTGTTTTTATTTAGACTGATGGTTCACCTCCTAACTATACGTATAAAGAATAGTCTAGTGTTTAAGACTGGAGATGGTTCACTAAGAATAACCAGTGTTGTGAAGATGATTCACCTGGTCAGTGCACCAGTACCAGCCCCCTACGATGGCGATGCCAAACAGCACCCCTGGCCAGGGCAGGTCCCCCGTGATGGGGTCTCGTAGCAGGTTGAAGGCGTCCGCTCTGGGGGTGAAGCACTGGGCTGAGATGTTGTAGCGCTGGGGGTCCAGCGTGGTGATGTTGGAGGGTAAGGCTAGCCTGTACTTCTCCAACAGGGCTGTGTAGCCCCCTACCTCTGCAAAGGCTGGGGGACCCAGAGGAAAATATAAATATAAATATACATGGAAATGGAATGGGAAAGAAGAAGAGGAAGATGAAACAAAATGAAAACAGGACAATTGGATCAAATGTAACACATTCTATTGTATTGTACATTAACGTCTAAATCATGTCTGTGTCTGATCACTGTAATATTACAACATGAGGCAACAGGAAACCCATGACTGCTCAGGACAACAGAAGAAGAGAAGGAGTCAAAAATGCAGTGGGGATTTGTCGCCCCCTAGCGGTTGGCTCCGTAAGAACGTTGAGGTTCCGACCCTCTCTCTTCTTAATGTTCCCTAGGTCGACACCAGGAAGTGGAACGTGATTTGGGGGTTAAGCTAGCAGCTAAGTGGCTAGCCTCGGGGTCAACTCTGCTATAGCTAAGGTGTACAGGTGCAGTGCCAGACTGTGTGCGTCTCCAACACGCAGGACCTAACATTAAGTGAGGTGATGTCATCTTAAAGGGGTTCAAAGGTTGCACTTACAGAAGCCCATGAGGACGAAGGCCCCGGCGATGATGACGAAGGTCTGAACGGTGTCAGTGTACATCAGGGCGGCCAGTCCACCTGGTTACACACACACACACACACACACACACACACAGCCATGCAATTACTCTCTCTCTCTCTCTCTCTCTCTCTCTCTCTCTCTCTCTCTCTCTCTCTCTCACTCTCTCTACCTGTGACAGTGTAGAGGGCGGTGATTGAGAGCAGAGCGATGACAGCGACGTAGATGTTCCATCCTAAAGCCTGCTGGATGAACACAGCTCCAGAAAACATGTCCACCTGTGACCAGCGGCACACAAAGGAGACGGTAGTTTATGAACATGAAAATCATAGATTGTTTGACCAGCTGGATATCCATGTCAAACTCCTTTTTAGATGTGACATTGTGGCAAAGTATAAGCAGCGTTTCCCATTAGGTTGTCCTCACAGAGATCTTAGTGAAGATGTAGAGAAAGAGGGAGATGATGGAGAGATAGAGGCTGATCCTGCCCCCTCCGAAACGTTTCTTCAGGTACTGGGGCATGGTAATCACCTAGGAAACGGGACCCAACCACAAAACAGTGTGTTATTGTGATACCATTTTTTATTGCTTAGCTTAGACTTTATTTAGGGAGCTAGAGTAATATAAGGGTTGAGGAACCCTCCTAGGTGGACGTGGTGAAGTGCAGGGGTGTGTGTGTGTAGGGGTGTGTGAGTGTGGGTGTGTGTGTGTGTAGGGGTGTGTGTGTGTGTGTGTGTAGGGGTGTGTGTGTGTGTGTGTGTAGGGGTGTGTGTGTGTGTGTAGGGGTATGTGTGTGTGTAGGTGTGTGTGTGTGTGTGTGTGTGTGTGTGTAGGGGTGTGTGTGTGTGTGTGTGAATTCCTTCTAACAGCCTGTAGAGCTCCATAAACAGAAACAGTGTGTGTGCGTGCGTGCGTGCGTGTGTGCGTGCGTGCGTGCGTGCGTGCGTGCTTGCGTGTGTAGGGTCGTGTGTATGTGTGTAGGGGTGTGTGTGTGTAGGGGTGTATGTGTGTGTGTGTGTGTGGACTTGCCCCTGCTGTGAGATAGACAGGTACAAACAGCCAACCCAGCAGCAGGACAATGAACAGAGCCTGGATTGCACAGAGATGTAGAGAGAACGCGGGGTTAAACATTCATCCTGACTGATCACATTATTTTAACGCTTTGATAATAATCACACAAGGGATTTGTATATTAAATGATCATTTAATAGAAAAGTTGTAATGAGATATAAAACCTGTTTGTCTGACTCTATAGACACGGAGAAAAAACATAGCAGCACCAAAAGATAAACTACTATTAGATTACTGGGAGAATCAAGCAAGACATTTTACTGCAATTTGTTGTGCAAGCATAGAAAACAGGAGAATCCACTCTAGTTCCAGCTTCCACCTTATTGAAACGTTGAAGATGAGCTCCTTAAAGTCACCTATAATATAACCGCCTCACTTCTGTAATGTAACAGTCAGTGCATGGTGTAGGGTATTTCAGCTGTAATATAACTGTCAGTGTATGGTGTATTTCAGCTGTAATATAACTGTCAGTGCATGGTGTATTTCAGCTGTAATATAACTGTCAGTGCATGGTGTATTACAGCTGTAATATAACTGTCAGTGTATGGTGTATTTCAGCTGTAATATAACTGTCAGTGTATGGTGTATTTCAGCTGTAATATAACTGTCAGTGCATGGTGTATTTCAGCTGTAATATAACTGTCAGTGCATGGTGTATTTCAGCTGTAATATAACTGTCAGTGCATGGTGTATTTCAGCCGTTATATAACTGTCAGTGCATGGTGTATTTCAGCTGTAATATAACTGTCAGTGCATGGTGTATTTCAGCCGTTATATAACTGTCAGTGCATGGTGTATTTCAGCTGTAATATAACTGTCAGCGCATGGTGTATTTCAGCTGTAATATAACTGTCAGTGCATGGTGTATTTCAGCTGTAATATAACTGTCAGCGCATGGTGTAGGGTATTTCAGCTGTCTTATAACTGTCAGTGCATGGTGTATTTCAGCTGTAATATAACTGTCAGTGCATGGTGTATTTCAGCTGTAATATAACTGTCAGTGCATGGTGTAGTTCAGCTGTAATATAACTGTCAGTGCATGGTGTATTTCAGCTGTAATATAACTGTCAGTGCATGGTGTATTTCAGCTGTAATGTAACTGTCAGTGCATGGTGTAGGGTGTTTCAGTTGTAATATAACTGTCAGTGTATGGTGTATTTCAGCTGTAATATAACTGTCAGTGCATGGTGTATTTCAGCTGTAATATAACTGTCAGTGCATGGTGTATTTCAGCTGTAATATAACTGTCAGTGTATGGTGTATTTCAGCTGTAAAATAACTGTCAGTGCATGGTGTATTTTAGAGAACAAGAGCAGAGGACTTTATGTTGTGGAATGTCACGTTGTAGTTTAGCTTTCTCCTCACACTGATTCTTGATCTTCATAATTAAAATCTATCAGAAGTACATCTCATGCGTTGCTGTTTACGTGACACATTCTGGATCTCCATAATGAAGTAAACAATGAAAATCAAAGTCTATGAGAAGTTGCTGCTTACGTTCCACTCAAAGCCCCCGACAGCGATGCCACTGGCTGCCCCCGTGCCGGCCAGGCCCACAAAGTGTCCACTGCCGATGTTACTGGCAAACAGAGAGGCCCCCACCTGAGGACACGGGACAAACCATTCACCACCCTATACCGGGGGGTTTCCCTTTGCATTCACTAGTTCATATGAAAGGCACAGTGCACAGTAATGAATGTTAGATAGGAGCGGGGAAGGGAACTCAAATGGGGGGGGAGTTCTTTGAGGAGAAGTTCATAAGACTAATACAATAATTACCCATAAAAGCTTTCATATACCATAGAGAACCTGCCTTGGTTGCCACAAGAATTATTCTTGAATAAATCAAAAACATTCTGCCCAGGGTTGTACAGAGACGTGTGCTTTCTGTAGAGTATTAAAACTATTATAAATCTATTTTCCCTTACAGTGTTGACCTTTGCAAATCAGCGCACTATATATGTTTTTACACTATATGTATAAAAGAACCAGACTGCTCGGTTCAGTTCCAGTTAGGTTCAGGAAGGGGTGGTTGTGTGAAGACTACTTTTGAATGGGACTCACCGGCCACCATGACATGCTGCGACCAGCCAGGAAGTAACCGCCCACTGTGCCCCGATTGGTCCGTGACATGGACTGAGACACACACACACACACACACACACACACACACACACACACAGGAGAGTTACTATAGGGCTACAATAGAAATCAGAGTTTACATTATAGCTATAAGGAAAAGGTTTAAGCATGTTTGTTCAGATTTCTCTCAGACTGTCCCACTCTTACCCAGACACCGACGCCGACCACCATGACAAAGTAGCCAATGATGACGCTGATGTCAGCGGGATTATTGATGGTTACCACGGCGTCCGCGGCGGGGGCGGGGCCTGCCGACGCAGTCTTCATCTGGCCTGCTGACGTGGAATCTATCTCTGAGGCCTGAGCATGGGAACCGGGAGAGAAGGTTAACACAGACTTCCAAACTTAACCTTTAAACCTTTAGGAACATGATACAACTATTCTCAAAACATACCACCGAACAAACATAACAACTCTGAAATAAAAGCCTCTCCCATACAATGGCTTTCTGTCCTCAGACTAGAGTGTAAGTATATAACATGACCTCTATTATCCGAGTTAACCTTAAAAACATCACCTTAGTACTTCAAATAAAAAACAGTCACTGAGAATATCACCAGATCCTTGGAAATAACACACATTCAAAGGTTACCTCCAGTAGGAATTATAACACAAATGATCTTGACCAAACTGTATGTCCTGAGTGAAGTCAAAATATTCTTCACATTAACACCGTAGCATAACTAAAATCTGATGATTCAGTTGTCACACAAGTTGTGTGGCAAAATTTCAAATAACAAAAGAAATTAATAAATATAGTTCTCTTCTTACTTACAAATCCAAACAAAGACTTTAGTCCAAATGACTAGAAGGGACAGAAAGTTACAAATGACTGGGTGGAAGCTGTTTCTGGTCAAAAGCAGTTGGACCTTTGATCATCTTTAGTATAACAAGCTGATTCAGTGGTTTAATAACAACACAAATTATTAACCTCTCGAAAAAATGTACAATTTACACTTCAGCATTAACCGGCTCTCCTGTAATCCTGATCCTTAAAATATATTTTGAGGAACATTACTTCTTCTATGTTCGTATTCTGCTCTTTTTTTTGCTGTTTTATAAAATAAAATAAAATACATAACATATGACCAAGAGTGTGACATGTAGGCCTATTGCAAATAATTTTTAAACAAGAGGGATTTCAAATTAGAGGTAAATTATGTGTGTAATAACCCAGTCCTCGAGAAAATAAAATAAGCACATTTTAATTGAATCATTTTCATAGAACAACTGTCATCAGAATGTCCATTCGCCTTTCGGTTCAAAAAACAATAAAAAAACAAACAAACACCAGATTGTGAGTTATTTATTTATGAAGAGGGTGGAGTGAGTGGGGAAGAAAAGAAAAACTCTCGTTCAAAACACATCTGAAAAGTATCTTAGTTTCCATCAGAAAGGCCAAACAGAACTAACCAGCTTTGGCTAGTTAGGTCAAAAACAGTGAATGGATTTAAAGCAGGAGCTGTATCAACTCAGTTGCGAATGAAGCACTGTGAGTTAACTAGGGGGACTAAATAGTGTGACAGGCATAGGTGGACCCCGTTAGCTATATGGTGGAAACCAGACTTCTCCTTAATATAATAAACGCACATACATACTGTGCACACAGACATACGGTCTCAAACATGTCATGCAATTTCAGGCCTGAACACACAGCTCTATGTAGACCAGAAGCAGCTATAGTTCCTCATGTTGGCTTGTCGTTAGTGACCGATGCGTTAGGCAGCACTAGGAGAAGGGTAACAGAAAATCATACTGTAGACTGAAACATCCATCGCAGCTGTTGCAGTGTGTGAAACGGGATTTGAAGACAAGTTCCAAAACCTCTGCAAAGATTTAAAATGTTTTATAAGATTGAAAGTTAACGGAGAGAATAAAAGTTAGTTTTAAATGAAACGAGCCATGCATCTGAACATAGGGTTCAGCCAGGAGAATAGGACCTATATAAAGTAGAATGGGAAGCTTGCTTAAGAATGTCTGTGAGTACGCCCTGAGTACTTCCATCCCTTTGTTGAGAAACTGAAATCCCACTGAACTACTTCTGGAAGTGGATTCTGTGGAATCTGGTGTCTCCAATTTCAGAGAATCATGATTCAATAAATAGGCCATTCAAAAGCTAAACACGTTTTGCATTCAAAACTATCAAAGGGTTTGTGTCTTAGTCAACATACTCCATTGGGGATGATGGGATATATGTTAGAAATTGACAGGTTTTCAAACCATTCAACATAATAATTGCTTGTTGGAAAAAAAATTATGTATTTTTTTAGTTGAAAAAAGTTTAAGAAAAACACATCAAATACTGTATTCTCAATCAAGCCTTTCAATACATTCAAAAAACCTTCAACTTTCTCCGACAGACTAAGCTGAAGACTGTTTGTTAAGATGGCAAACGGCATTATTTTACAGTACATTCAGAGGGAAGGGGGGCAAGGGTTCAGTTCACAAAATGTGCTAAATTAAGATGTGTAAATACTAAAAACAGTTTAATTTAAAGACTAAAAACACTTTTGACATCCAATTTGGTCTTATATTCCAACTAAGGTCTTTTTAACAAACTCTCAAGTTTCTGAAATATCACTCATAACTCATGCTGTGTTTTGATCACACTTTGTTTGTCAAATGTACTTTTCAAATATTTTTCAAATGTACCTGCTGGCCCTATTAATTTGAAATAAATAACATGGCTGAGGTCAATCAATTCATTGCTCATTGAATTGAAAATTATTACATATTTACTTTCCTTTATAATAAATATTCTGATAATAGGCTTAACTTGAACTTCAAATTAAATTACTTGTCAGAAATAACTGGTTTTAACGTTAAATTAACGTCCACATCCTGAAATGTGAGTGAACTGACCCTAACTTTGGTGTGACAGAAGCATTCTTCAACCGTAGACTTCAGTCCAACATCTAAGCCATCGCTAAAGATGAGCCGCGTGGTCAGCTTCAAGAAGAGCACCTTATTTCAATAACAACATTCCCATCGCTTCCCCCCTAACCCCATTGGTCCATCAATCCATCAGGCATCCATGTTGGACTAGTCCTCCTCGTCCTCGTCTTTACAGCCGTCTTTGGCCATCCGCAGACGGGACAGGATGTGTTTCTTGGGGAACTTGAGGGTGGTACAGCCGAACTGGCTGACCCCCCCCGTCTCCCCCGGTAGTTTTTCCCGCCGCTGCACCCAGCTCCGCCAGCCTGGTTTCCAGCAGTACACGCTGTCATAGAAACGCGAGCCGTTCTCCCCTCCCAGCACGTAAATCCTTCGTTTCCACCGCGCCACTCCGCCCGCCGCGATCCTCCGGGGCAGACCGGGGAACACCACGGGGCTAGGGGCCCGGTCGCTCCCGCCCCCTGCGCCTCCTCGCTCTGTCAGCACCGCCCCTCCTCCTCCTCCTCCTCCTCCTCCTCCGGTCACCTCCCTCTCCGCCCCGGAGCCCCGGCCCTCCCGGAAGAACAGCACGCGGCCTGTGGCGTCCAGCGGCTCCAGGTGGGTGTAGTTCCCGTCCAGAAACTTGGTGGCGTCCCTCATGTAGCCTCCGATGGCACACACGCCGCCACGCACCGCTACCCCTCCGGCCAGACAGGTGGCGCCAGAGTCCAGCGCCACGCGGGTCCAGGAGTCCTGTGCGGTGTTGTAGATCAGGACCCCGGCGTGCACTACGGCCCGGTTCTGCTCCAGCGTGGTCCCTCCCAGCAGGTAGAGCCGTCCTCGCAGAGCAGCGCAGGCGAAGGAGCGCAGCGGCAGCGGCAGACGGGGCCCCGGGGCCCAGCGGAGGCTCACCAGGTCCAGGGTCTCACAGCTGTCCAGTAGGGCCGAGCGGTTGCAGCCTCCCAGGGCGTAGAGCGCCTCGCCGCAGCCCAGCAGACCCAGCATGGCCCGGGGGTGCGCCATGGAGGGCCTCTCCATCCAGCGGTCGGACACCGTGTCGTACTCGTGCACGGCCGCCGACACAGAGCCCCCCCGGAGGATCCCCCCGGTAACAAACAGCCTCCCGCCCACGGCCGTGCAGCCGGGGCACAGCAGCGAGCCCAGCGCCGCCAGCTTCTCCCACTTCCCCGTGCGCGGGTCGAAGCAGTCCACCGTGAAGTCCCGCTCCCTCAGGCCGTCGTGCTCCCGCGGCTTCAGGTCAACACACACAATCTTCTTCTCGAACATGCCCTCCCGGGGCCTCAGGGGCCCGCCCAGCGCCCCGTCCCCAGCCGCCGCGGGCCCCAGCTCCTGGCTGAGCCGGCGGCTCTCCTCCTGGGACAGCAGGCCGGGCCTGAGGTGGTGGAGGAGGCCGGGCATGTGGCCGTAGCGCTCCAGAGGCTGGTGCTCTGCCCAGCGCCGCGCAGCGTCGTACACCTCAGCCTCCGAGTCCACGCCCAGCCGATCCGAGCCCAGGAGGCTTCCCAGAGTTCCCTGGTCCAGCAGCAGGAAGTCCTTCTGCCGGGCCACGCGGGGGAAGTGCTGGGCCACCAGGCGGAGGGAGGCGCGCAGGAGGATCTGGTCATGGTGGGAGCGGGCCAGGGAGTACATGCCCAGGCAGTTGTCCACCGACAGGTGCTCAAACAGGAACCTGAGGGGAGGAGCAAATCCAGCACAGAACGGACAGAAATAAAGAAGAAAATAAATGAAAATGGGAGAAATACAAGATGAGTATAGGGGAAAAGAGGGAGAACGCCAGAAGAAAAGAAGGGGATGAGAAGAGAGGTGACAGCAGAAAGAAGGAGAAAAGCTTAATATCAATATTTACTGAGCCATCTAGCACATCGGTGTCCGTCCGGCAGTAACCATGACAACAGTTACCTGGAGCAGAGGTCTTGCAAGGGCATGACTTGAAGCCGATTGGCCGCCACAAACAGATCTTCTGCGGTGTCCAGACAAAGCCCCGCCTCCCCGGTGTAAACAAATTGGATCACAGTCTCCATGACGGACGGCGTCACCTCCTCCAATCGGATCTCAGTGAGGCGGGACTCCACCAACGGGCTGGTGAACATGGCGCGGAAATATGGGCTCACTGCTGCCAAGAGGACTCTGGGAAATAAGGATAGACAGAACAGAGAAAGGAGGGGGGGAGAAAAGAAAGCAGTATTAGAAAAAAGAATGGACGGAGAGTAACATTCCAAAAAAGCGTTGACTCTAGGCAACTAGCAGATCTCCCAATGCTTTGATGCTTTTGGGTAATGTATGACACTATTCTAGTGTACTGTTTAACTTACCATACTATACAAGTATCATACAGGGTACTTATACTGGGAACATACTCCCACAAGGAGCAAGGTGTCACATTTAGCCTACACATATTTATTAACACAATACACATTTTAAAATGAGCTAGTCAGCAGTTAGTCACAAACGCCTTAATATAAAAATCAAATCAATTTTATTTATAAGCACGTTTAAAACAAGCAGAGCTGATCAAAGTTCTGTACAATACATTCACATACAGTATATCACACAACAGAAAACAGTTGTGACATGTACATACATAAACATATACTATGTACAAGCTGAGTGCATAGAAAACTACTATGATTCAAAAAGGCCAATATGTTTGTCCAATGGTTGCTCTGTCTCTAAGAAACAGGAATATCTCACATTAATGTGTGTGCTTAATAGAACTGTCCGTTTTCCAGTATCTTTCCCTGTGTCCATACAGTAAGGATTAAATAAGTGTTATGTGTTTTGGGGGTTATTGGAGGATAGACTGTGTTTTCTAAAGTTACTAAAGTAACTAATCAGCATTTGAACAGGCCTACCTGTGGCACATGAACCTCTTGCCTTCCACTAGCAGGGTGACATCACACAGCTGTTGGGCGTCCAGTAGCTGCTTCAGCCCTATAACAGAGAAAATAAAGAGGGAAGCAGAAAGATGGAGGGAGAGAGAGAGAGGGAGAGAGAGATGGAATTGAATTAGCACACTTGAGTACAGGAGTGTTTCCCTTATGCTTTATCTAATAGGATTACAAAACCTGGAAGGGTCATTTCTTATCTACAATGTAGAAGCAGACTGCAAGTGCCACAGCCAATTCAAGTAATCAAAACTAGAGTGGATCACAAAAAGACTGCCACAATGCATTCTACACACACAGCTCAAGGTCAAAGAGTGCCTTCAATGGCTTTACAACAAGTCACCATAGTAACAAGGCTATATTCACTTCTTTACGCTTCTTGCTCCGTTTCTCACCACGAGTCACGTAGTCCCCGAGAGGAGTGCTGCTGTCATCGGGGAAGTCTTCCTCCTCGGAGTCGCTGTCCGACAGCGGCTCTCCCCCTCCCCCGTCTCCGTCCTGCCACGGCTGGGGACGCCAGGTCACTGATCCCCCCCTCGCCGCACTCATCTGGGGGACACGAAAAGACAAAAGACAAAAAGAAAAAGCAATGGTTGTAAAGTTTGTAACACGTTCACATGCCATTACATCGGACCTCACTGAGTAAAGTGACGCTCCAACACCAACACAAACAGACACAAACAAATGTCAAACCGATTCATGAATCATTAGTCTTTATTCTTAAGTTTCTGACTTGAATTTAGTACCTTCGCTTGTCGCTTTTTCTTTCCCACCGTGAATGTGGTTGTGGGTTATCAGCAGAGAAGGGTCATCCAAGTCAGAACAGTTTTCATTAGCTAACTTCAGTTAGCACCCGTCTGTTTAGATAAAGTTAATGAGCCCGAAACAGCGGTTTCGCTCTTGCCATCCGTATGACTTGTTCTCCCACCCCCTCTGTACGCCTTGCCCGTCTTTGTGCGAGTAAATCTGGCCTTCTGAGATAGGCGCATCCCGGTGAGCGTTCACAGCAAGCCCCGTACAGAATCACAACACAGGAGAACGAAAGCCCGGTCGTTTGCTGTCTTCTACTCTTCTAGAAATCTCGCGCAGAAAACATATTTCTTCGAATATCACATTAGTGCAAGTGCCCCACATATAATTCATTCATACAGGGCAACCAGCTATTAAATAGCAGGTTTTAAAGACCATAGGGAGTCCAGAAGGTAACATTACTCGGCAGTAGCCTTAAATAGTGATGGGTCGTTCGCGAACGGACGGCTCTTTTTGAACGGCTCTTTTCAGTGAACGTAGGGAACCGCATCACCTCGGTAAAAGAGCCGTTCTTTCGGCTCCCTGATAAAAATTTTTTTTTTTTAGCACTGCTCAAAGTCAGATTCTCTGCCTTGTTCGCCAGACTGTCAAGGGACAACTCCTGAACTTCCTCAGTGACTGACATGCCAAGAACCAATCAAATGTATTGTGTAAACCCAATCGACGTGACAGTTTTACACAAGCCAATAAAGTAACAACACTTTCAACTCATTTGTCTTTCATAGAAAATCACATAATGAATTAGCTGTCTAAAAAATGTAATTCAAACCATATCTCCCTGAAAAAGACATGCATTTGTTTTTCATTTGTAAACAATAAAAAAAAACATATAGTCAAAATTAATTGTAATTACGCCTATTATACAATTTCGCGCGGGAGTGATTATCTAGTCATTATTTGATTTATATCAATATAATTATTTTTTGGCTATGTATTTCTGGTTGGCTATGTAATATGATAGTTAAGGGTCAGCAAATGTAAACCAACACCAACTGCTTCAATGTGCCTTAGCAGTGCTAGCATGGCAGGTACAACCGAACAAAGAGCCAAATGAGAGCCAATTGAACCGGTTCTTTTTGGTGAACGGAGCCAGATGAACCGGCTCACCCAAAAGAGCCGAAATTCCCATCACTAGTCAGCCTATCCACGATATTCCTGACTCCCATGATACCTTGCGCGAATTATGGGCACAACTTCCGTTTTGAACAGTTTAATGCTAAATTATCAGCTAACTCACTAGCTAATTGCGGAGATGTGTAATTCCGTTTCAGATCGTACTAAATCAGCGATAAAACGGTCTGACATGGTTGTTCCTCACCCCTCTACCATTGAGGGTTTTGAGGACTATTTGAAAAAGTTGCCTAAAGTAACGTACGGGTGTATTTTTAGCTTCGGGCGTTAGCGTCCAGTGGTCGCGATCGAGAGGCATTAAACAACACGAAGTGAAGTGCTTGGCGTAGTATTCCTGACGTATTGCATAGAAGCAAAATCGGACCTATGTTCAAGTCAATTGAATGGATTGTTTAGTTTTTCGCTGATTTGATGTTTAGCCCAAATAAGCGACTTAACTCACATCGTGCATGGGCTATTGAATGGACCCCCCACTTTGATATAACATTAGTCATTCAAGCATTTCTGCAGCTGCATAATCTTTTTACTTTGCACACATTTATGCAACCTTGGCTCGTACTAGATGACTGGCGGAGAAACTAGTAAAGGTGTGCACTGAAATACCTGCAATTACAAATGACTAAACCTTGATTAAAGAGTGTGACCCAACAACTTAAAGTATATAAGGGTTGATTTCTTACTTATGAGGAATAATTACGTGGATTTAACTTGAATAGCTAGGGTGAATTCAGGAAATGTGTGGTAAATAATCCAGCAGACAAAAAAAATTTACTCGCTACAATAATGCTTCTATTAACAGGTTTAGGCCTTATTGACAGTTTTGTGTTGACATTAAATTGGATCTGATCCTCAAACATATCATGACGTCTATTTTACTGAGGAGAAGGTAATGTGGGACAGGCTAGCAATTATTTTTTTAAAACGGGCTTCTTTGCTACATTGTAGTGCTAATGTAAAACATTTTATTTAGGAGGCTGCCGAGATGACTGTTCAGTTTAAGTTGAAATCAGTGATACTTAGTTCTAAATAACTGAATTGATTTGAATTTGTTTTTACTCACCCACCGTGAACATAGTTTGCTATAGGAATACTTCAAATTGACCAGTACCTACAGCAAACGTATAGCAAGTAATTACACAAATAAGATTATTCACAACTTCATTTGTGTCATGAATACTACTGCTAACTTGATTGAAATTAAATGGTTAAGTACTCTCAACTTACCCACTTGTCCAAGGACTTGTATAAAACATTGTTATTACATTAAACTTAACCGTTTGTGTTTTAGATATTGTTATAACTTAACTAGTTTGAGGCAACACGTTTACTGAATTTTACCGGGACATGTAAAGCTATAAATAGAAAACTAAGAAAACAATTATACTAGGAAATAGTACAGCTAATTGTTGCATTGTACAAAAATGCTGCTTTACATTTAAAAAAAAAACAAAACAATTTGTTAACACTGGGAATAACTGAGACCTGTTCCAGGTGACCTTAGGGGTCAGTACTGTGTTTTACTCCAAATTGTTTGGTGACTTGAGGTGAGCAACAGCATTTTTAAACCAATTATAATGACACATGGGACGTTCGAAAATATCGTGGATACCCCGTGAAACTGCAAAGCAAAGAATCCGCTAGTTTCATTGGCTAACCCTTGAACTGTGACGTTTTGTTTGGGTTCACTAGTGTTTTCGATTTCACTCTTAGAACGTTTGCTAGTTACATTTTTAAACGTTGGCTATATTTGTACAAAAATATATTAGAAACGTGTTTCTCAAAGTATTTATGTAGCAATTATCAGTCAAATGTTTCAAAAAGCTTTTCAATGTTGTCTCATATGATAGGTTGCATTCATATTGGTCCCGCCTCCGTTGAACTGCTTTACTTCCGCATCAAAATATGGCGACTTGCATTGGCATGGGTGCAAGGCTTAGGTGCTCAACATTTAGTGTATTTAAACCGTTATCGAAGCAGTATGCAAGGCAGAAAACTAAATTAATAACACCACACCGCTTGGCCCACCAAGGTACCCGCAGCAGTTTGTATGAACACGTGAAAGAGGGCTACAGTGACAAGCCGGAGCTGGACATGCGACTAGTCTGTGAGGAGACTGACAAAGTCATAGCCAATGTTGAGAGCAGGAAGGGAGATCTGCGGGGAGAGGATGTCAGAGAAATTGTAAGAATTGTGTATTCATTATTGTGTTAGTCGTGTATAGACTAAGCCAGAAGTTGTTGCATATGTGTATTATACTATAATTAACAAAACATTCCTAATCGTGCCCTGTCCTCTAAGATTCAATTTATGCACTCTACCAAGTAACATCTCTTTTCTTCAAACCAGACAAAATCAGCTTAACGTACTATATTGGATCATGCAAAACATGATTAAAGCTGTGATGTCTGTCATTCAGGTCCGTGTGTGGCAGCAACTCCAGACGGTCAGAAGAGACATTTCTGACCTGGAACAGAAGAAGAAGTTGATCAGCGAGAGAGTTCGAGCTCTAGTGGTCAGTTTGGATCCAAGACGATGATTTTATATATATATATATATATATATATATATATATATATATATATATATATATATATATATATATATATATATATATATATATATATATATATATATATATATATATATATATATATATATATATATATATATATATATATATATATATATATATATATATATATATATATATATATATATATATATATATATATATATATATATATATATATATATATATATATATATATATATATATATATATATATATATATATATATATATATATATATATATATATATATATATATATATATATATATATATATATATATATATATATATATATATATATATATATATATATATATATATATATATATATATATATATATATATATATATATATATATATATATATATATATATATATATATATATATATATATATATATATATATATATATATATATATATATATATATATATATATATATATATATATATATATATATATATATATATATATATATATATATATATATATATATATATATATATATATATATATATATATATATATATATATATATATATATATATATATATATATATATATATATATATATATATATATATATATATATATATATATATATATATATATATATATATATATATATATATATATATATATATATATATATATATATATATATATATATATATATATATATATATATATATATATATATATATATATATATATATATATATATATATATATATATATATATATATATATATATATATATATATATATATATATATATATATATATATATATATATATATATATATATATATATATATATATATATATATATATATATATATATATATATATATATATATATATATATATATATATATATATATATATATATATATATATATATATATATATATATATATATATATATATATATATATATATATATATATATATATATATATATATATATATATATATATATATATATATATATATATATATATATATATATATATATATATATATATATATATATATATATATATATATATATATATATATATATATATATATATATATATATATATATATATATATATATATATATATATATATATATATATATATATATATATATATATATATATATATATATATATAATATAGTGATGGATTACAACAAACTTGTCTATATATATATATATATATATTGTTGTCATATTGCTGTCGTTTCATATATATATATATATATAAGTCTCTCTCTCTCTCTCTCTCTCTCTCTCTCTCTCTCTCTCTCTCTCTCTCTCTCTCTCTCTCTCTGGCTTAAGTGACAGCAATGAGTCAGACATTGTTATTGATCCACCATTTTAGTTACCGGAATACAAGCAGTCTAGGGAGGAAGGTCGTGAGATCCGCACCCGTCTGGGTGAGCTGTACCCCAGAGAGACTGACCTGGAGCAGGAACACTATGGACGGGCCCTCAGACTGCCCAACACCTCACACCCCAATGTGGTCAGCAAACTCACACACACACACACACACACACACGCGCGCATTGATGCACAAACTCACACATACACGCGCGCACGCATTGATGCACAAACTCACACACACACGCGCGCATTGATGCACAAACGCACGCGTGCATGAATGGTGATGGGAACGCCCACACACACGTGCATAGATAGTAGATACACACAAGCGCATTGACAAACACACAAAGGAAACTACCTGGTGAAAATATGCCAAATGTTCAAGCATTATTTCAAATTTTTTGTCATGAATCTTTAATTTCAACTTTCTTTTCTTGTTCCTCAGCCAATTGGAGATGAGAGCCAGGCCAGAGTGGTTGAGCTAGTTGGACAAAAGCGAGGTGGGTGGAGTTTAGAGAATAGTGATGAACATGCTACAGTTTGTCTTTGTCAAATAGTAAGTTTGACAGATGTCGTTCATGCGTTATATTTCACCTTGTATGTAACTGTAAAGACTCTTCATGTGTTATATTTCACCTTGTATGTAACTGTAAAGACTCTTCATGCGTTATAGTTCACCTTGCATGTAACTGTAAAGACTCTTCATGCGTTATAGTGCACCTTGTATGTAACTGTAAAGACTCTTCATGCTTTATAGTGCACCTTGTATGTAACTGTAAAGACTCTTCATGCGTTATATTTCCCCTTGTATGTAACTGTAAAGACTCTTCATGCGTTATAGTGCACCTTGTATGTAACTGTAAAGACTCTTCATGCATTATAATGCACCTTGTATGTAACTGTAAAGACTCTTCATGCGTTATATTTCACCTTGTACGTAACTGTAAAGACTCTTCATGCGTTATAGTGCACCTTGTATGTAATTGTAAAGACTCTTCATGCATTATAGTGCACCTTGTATGTAACTGTAAAGACTCTTTATGCATTATAGTGCACCTTGTATATAACTGTAAAGACTCTTCAAAACGTTCCTCTGTGTTATGTTTTTTCTGGCAGAGTTTGACTTCAAACCCAAAGGTCACGTAGAACTCGGGGAGGAGCTAGGCCTCATCAGACAAAGGTGAGACGGATGGTTTCTATTCTGCTCTATTTCTATCCCATTCCAATTTAATCATCTGTTATGTGTTTTTATACCGTTACTCTCCCTTTGCCTTTATGATGCTCAAAGTGGCCTTACAATAGATATAGAGTTTAAACAAACGTACCTACCCCGCCCAGTGACAGCTGCTGTTGGCTGTGGTTTTGTTTTCCCGTTGTTGGGTTGTTTGCCCAGGCCTGTCACTAGAATATATTGGTGGTTAATTTTAGATGAGATCTGTCCGTGCTCATGCTCATATTCAGGCCTATAAAGTAGGTTTCGACGTGGGTTCAGTAGCCTCCAGCTGCTGCCCTGGCGTGTCTGGATGCTCAGTTTAAACAGCTGTTGTTGTTTCCAAATGTCTGAGTCATGAATATTGTATATTTATGTCTCATAATTGTTTTGTTGCGTGCGTGCGTGCGTGTATATGTGTGTGTGTGTGTGTGTGTGTGTGTGTGTGTGTGTGTGTGTGTGTGTGTGTGTGTGTGTGTGTGTGCGCGCTTGTGTGTGTGTGTGTGCGCGCTTGTGTGTGTGTTGTTTGTTTTGTCTTATTCTCATGGTTCATATATGTTTCTATAGAAATCCCTAATACCATGTAAATGTACTGCTGTGGTACGATACCACTTTCAACAAAGCCATATCCTCGACTGAATATGAATAGTGGACCGCTATTTCCACTCCCTAGGAACGGCCATGTTGGTTTTGTCCTAACGTCTCTTCTGTTTCTACTAGGCGTTTGGCCCACGTGTCCGGACACAGGTCCTACTACCTCAGAGGAGCAGGGGCCAGACTCCAGACGGCGCTGCAGAACTTTGCCCTGGACACTTTACAGCGACGGGTAGGTGCCGGAGGGAGAGAGGGAGCAGGTGGTGTGTGTGTGTGTGTGTGTGTGTGTGTGTGTGTGTGTGGGGGGGGGGGGGGGGGGGGGTTGTTTTTTATTTTTTTTGTGGCTAGATGCACTGTGAATGTTTATTTTACCATTCCATTTAATTGAATCTCAAGAAAGAGACAAAGATTCTATGGAAAATGTAAACTAACTTCTAACCATTAATCTGTGTTTCTTATCATTCCTCCCATCTAGGGCTTCATACAGATGGTGGTACCAGATATGCTGAAAGGTGCAGTATTTGTGAGTATGAAACTATTATATTCCATCCTTTATATTCTAACCCTAACTCTAACCACTGTGTCTGTAGGAGGGGTGTGGCCTAACCCTAACCCTAACCACTGTGTCTGTAGGAGGGGTGTGGCCTAACCCTAACCACTGTGTCTGTAGGAGGGGTGTGGCCTAACCCTTACCACTGTGTCTGTAGGAGGGGTGTGGCCTAACTCTAGCCACTGTGTCTGTAGGAGGGGTGTGGCCTAACTCTGACCACTGTGTCTGTAGGAGGGGTGTGGCCTAACTCTAACCACTGTGTCTGTAGGAGGGGTGTGGCCTAACTCTAACCACTGTGTCTCTAGGAGGGGTGTGGCCTAACTCTAACCACTGTGTCTGTAGGAGGGGTGTGGCCTAACCCTAACCACTGTGTCTGTAGGAGGGGTGTGGCCTAACTCTAACCACTGTGTCTGTAGGAGGGGTGTGGCCTAACTCTAACCACTGTGTCTGTAGGAGGGGTGTGGGATGCAGCCCCACGCTCACAGGTCTCAGGTGTACTCTCTGGACCCCGCCCAGTTCCCCGATCTCAACCTGGCCGGCACGGGGGAGGTGGGCGTGGCAGGTGAGATGTGTCCTCTGCTGTCACAGCCGTGGGTTGAAGGTCAAATGGTTCCCCAGCGTGCTAGCTAATGAGCAACAGTATATTTTTCAAATCCATGTCCCGGAGTCACGCCATGGACACTGTCTTCTTCAGACAAAGCACACTAGCCATTCACTTTCACTTTAGCTAACTCTGGTACACGTAAAAACATTATAATAATAGTTATACTGTCACCATCATGTGAAAAAAAAAACTGACTGTTAGTGAAGCAATATGTGATGGTTTCTATTATGTTTTGTAATGAATGATCTTTTAGTTATGAATGATCTTTTTGTTATGATTTAAATTTGTTATGATTAATCGTGTGTATCTCTCTGTCTCTCTGTCAGGGTATTTTATGGACCATGCGGTCAACTGCAAAGACCTTCCCGTTAGGTCTGTGTGCTTCTGTTTTACTGTGTGTGTTTCTGTTTTACTGTGTGTTTCTGTTTTGCTGTGTGTGTATGTGTGTTTCTGTTTTACTGTATGTTTCTGTTTTACTGTGTGTTTGTTTCTGTTTTACTGTGTGTGCCACTTCAGAAAAGATACACCTCTGTTAAAGTGGAATTGTGAGAATCCAATTGTTGGTGTTGGATTAAGTAAACAATTTGTATGCTCGTTTCTAGTTATTCATTTCGGAGACCTTGGGTGTCTAGAAAGGCGCCTGTATATTAAATGTATTATTATTATTATTATTATTAATAATAATAATAATAATAATAATAATAATAATAATAATAATAATAATAATAAAACTCCATATCGCCTCTCAGGAATGGTACATTACATTCTTGTGGGGTCATCGTTAACTGCTCTAAGTTTAGCTCTTGCTGAATGGAAAGCCAGTCTGCTGAGACAGAGGACCCTTGTATTGATCTCATACTGCTGTGGCGTTAGTGCAGGGTTTGATCAGTCCTGTTGATGTGTGGTGTCAGTGCAGGGTTTGATCTGTTGATGTGTGGCGTCAGTGCAGGGTTTGATCAGTCCTGTTGATGTGTGGTGTCAGTGCAGGGTTTGATCAGTCCTGTTGATGTGTGGTGTCAGTGCA
>JAPMUY010001567.1:85000-92500 GCA_026901105.3 Galaxias olidus | reverse complement strand
AGGTAAAGGAGGGTGCTACACACAACAGTGATCTGATTCCTGTATATTTACTATGCTTATTTAGCATAGAGAACTTATCCAATATCAATCCTACCATCCATCTTTGCAGGAGGGGACTGTGTGTGTTCCCCAGGCCCTGCAGCCGTACCTGGGTCTAGAGGTCATTGCCAAGCCCCTGGAGACTCCTCTGAAATACATTGGGCCTAACCAGCCCAACCGCCCAGTCCGTCCCGGGACAAAAGCCTGCAGATGATATACCTGTAGAACCTTGGTAACCACCACACATCCAGCCAATAGGACACTGAGAATGTCGCCAGGGGGCGTGTTCTTTCTCCCTATGAACTTTGTGACTCCATGAACTGTAAATAGAATTTAAGCACCATTGTCGCTGTGATGTGGACTTTTAGTTTGTCTGCTGATGAAAAGCATTTCGGAATAAAATGATGTCCTAATTGATAGTGTTTCGCTCATTGTTTGTGTTAAAATTGCTGTTATCTCACTTGATACCTGTATTGACAGGCTCAAGTACACACACACACACACACACACACACACACACACACACACACACACACACACACACACGCGCGCAGTGCTATTGTTTTGCGACTCAATAGAGCCGAGGAGAAAAGTAAATTTCCGTCAGGGGTGGTGGTTTGTGCATGTGTTTTTACTGCTGTGTTATATGGGGCACCAACTGTCACGTATAATCCATAATTGATGTGTGAAATTAATTAAATTGCACAGGAGAGTTGCCGCTAGCACAAAGTGGTGGCAACACAAGCGATTGTATCATATTGACCGAGTCTCAGTCACGAACACGTGTAGAAAAGATAGAGCTTTAGAGTAGTGTTTGCCGCAATTTCCGATTACAGATAGGCCTACTGTATTGATTGTTTCTTTTCACTGTAAACCAACAGAAGATATAATTGTCGTGAACACCAAATGGGCTGCAAAACCTTCGACTTTACAGAAGATAAAGATCCTCATATCTTTAGTTAGGAAATTCACTGTATTGTTGCTACCCGATTTGTTTAAAAGGTAAACGATTCAACGAATTGAATGTCGAAACTTTAGATAACGAGGCAGCCTATTTTGTCTGTTCGCACGTAGTTGCTTTCTTCTTACCTTGACGAGGCGTTGACATAGACGCACCTGCCGCTAGCGCACGCATTCAGACGGACACATACGCACCGCCACTTCGCTCGGCGTTGGGTCCATTCTATAATTTCAAGGTTATACGTCAAATTGGGTCAGTTAACGTTCTGATGGGAATTTTGATTCTAACGACGTTGCTCTGGACTTCAGTCGGAGGTAGGTAATCAAGGACATTTTGAGTGAGATTAAGAACCATATTTAACAAATGCTTTTAGACGTTTCTAACATAAAGGACATTGACATAAGCTGAAAAATACTACGCCAGTAAATCGATTTGCTTACTGGTTGTGAGTTTATTTGTTTCCTTGAAAATATTTGATTAACGATGCATCTTTATATTTAGATACCGTAAGACTTCTTCCACGTCTTAATTTAGACGCGACGATAATAGGATTTCAGGATAACCAAACACAGCGGAGACGCAATGTTTGCTCCCATATGGCCTAGGCTATTATGTAGGCTAGCAGATGTTGCAGGTCTAAGTATAATGTATGTGTCTATTTTAACCCATCTTTTTAAGCGTTTTATCTTCATGAAATATTTGTGCAGGCTGACCGATTTGGTCGGGGTAGCCTATGTTCAAGCGCACATCTACCAATCCAAGCAATTGTTGGCAAGTATTTCGAAATCCCTAATTCAAACAGCTGATTTAAAAACTAGAATTGTTATTTTTATCGAAGCGTATTTGCAAGCTCAATGCACCTCGCTGGAAGGCTAGTATATTACAGATTAGTTGTCCCGCGCACAGGTTAGAGATACCGCGCACGTGCGTGCTTTTGCCCATATAATTTCTGTGCAACAACCGTTAGTTTTTTTTCTGGTCAGGGTAGCCCGTCGCAGTGTTCTATAATGTGTTTAATATTATGATGGTAACAAAACTTGCTGCAAAACTGGTTGTGAATTTAGTTATAAATAGAGTGGAATTCGTTGTCATTTGTTATGTGGGAATATATGCTATAAGAGACATGAAGGCTACTCCATCCCTTTAGTTTATGGCAAACACAAACAAACACAAACGGTTTCTTCTTATCGGATTTGCATCAGTAATGCACTGTGCCCAAAGTGGACAAGTACCATGCCAACCACGACCAAAGCTTATAGTTACACATTATGATTTAATGTTTGTTTGCATTCTTAAATTCTGTGTTATTTCTAAGGGTGAACATTTAAATTTTGAGTATACCCTGTTGAACAGATCGTAGTTCTTCTAATGTCTCGATTGTACAAATATCCAACGGGGTCCAACCCTACAAATGTAAATCAAACAGTGACACTAGGTATTATAGAGACATGCCATGCTCAGATGCCTGTTGGTCATGTGTGTGTATAAGTAGCTAGTGGTCAGTGCAGGTGAGGGCATTCAGCTGATAAACCAGGAGGATTTACACACACACACACACACACACACACACACACACACACACACACACACTTATGCAGAGAAACAGTGCATTAGATTACATTGCATGACATTCATTTAGCAGACGCTTTTATCCAAATACAAAAACAAAAATCAGGTAGAGAACATAAGTGCGTCCCTGATCACTTAGATAAGAGCTAAGCAAGTGCTATGTCAAACATCAGGATCCAAAACAGAGCCATCGCAAACCAACTACAATTTCTGAGTACACACAATTACTTAGTGTATCAAGTAGAAGTGCTAGTTAGATGCAACGTCACATTTAAGAGCCGAAGTGCAGACATGCTGTCTCAGCAACATCACTTTCTCCCTCTATCTCTGTTATACCACAATCTCTCTCTCTCTCTCTCTCTCTCTCTCTCTCTTTCTACCCCCCTCCACACACACACACAGGAGAAGTAATTTGTTCTCACGTAGCGATCATCAACATAACTTTATCTTACTCCCTTTGCTCTCTCTCTCTCTCTCGCTCTCTCTCTCGCTCTCTCTCTCTCTCTCACACACACACACACACACACACACACACACACACACCCTGGTTCAGACCGCAGACCGTACAACTCTGTGTGTGTCAGCGGGATCAATGAACCTGATTCTGTTTGGATCGGATAACGTCAGAGCGCTTTAGACAGGGAGAGAGAACGTTCCGGTGTGGCAGAGCTCTGGGGATCACCACCACTTCCTGACAGGAAAAAATATATTAACTAGAGAGAGAGTGAGGTAGAGAGAGAGAGAAAGAGGATGGCAAAGGAGTGGGAGGTGGTGGGTAGGTAGCTAAGGAGAAAGAGAGTGAGGGTTTGAATGTAGGAAGATGGAAGATAGAAAAAGGGAGGGAGAGAGTGAGAGAGAGAGACTAAGATTTTTTCCAGGGCCGTCTGCCATGTCACCGTGTTGATCAGCTTAAAGTGAGGAGGACACGCCTTTGTCCAGCTCCCAGAACATTTCACTGCCTTATCCCACTCCCTCTACACCTTTCAAATGAACTGACGAACTACATTACCCAGCTCCCAGAACATTACACTGCCTTATCCCACTCCCTCTACACCTTTCAAATGAACTGACGAACTACATTACCCAGCTCCCAGAACATTACACTATCCTAGAATAGAATAGAATAGAATAGAATGCCTTTATTGTCATTATACACAGGTACAATGAGATTAAGCAACCACCAAACAGTGCAGTACAGATTAAAACAGGAATAAGATAAGATAAAATAAAATAAATAAAAGTATAAAATAAGATAAGATAAGATGGGTACGTAGTCCCGATAAAAATATATCCACATGTCTATGTACATTGCAGTAAGAAAATATCTAAATCTATGTATGAAATTCACAGCTGAAAAATACGTCTATACAGGTATTGCACGGAATTAACAGGTATTGCACGGAATTAAATAAATATACCTATATGACTATTGCACAGGGGTTACAAATTTGAGTTCAGCAGGGTTATTGCCTGGGGGAAGAAGCTGTTTTTAAGCTGAAGTCTCCAAGCTGAAGTCTCCATCCTCCAAGTCTAAGCAGTGTTTCTGGACCTTAAATTGAACTACATGATTGAGTATGTGTTTTTTGATTGGTTGTTTTACTGCCACCCCCCCCCCCCCTCTCCCTTTTCATCCTCTCTAGTGGGATGCTTGCCTATATCTTCATCTCTGAAGGAGCTCAAGGTCAGTCGCTCAGAAAGTCTCATTACATTCATCATATGATTTGAACTATAGTGGCAGTATTACGCAGACCATGGGTCAAAGAGTCACGGATATATATTTTGGATAGATTTGATAGATGTTGTGTTGGTGTGTGTCTGTGTGTGTGTGTGTGCGCGTTGTGTGTGTGTCTGTGTGTGTGTGCTTCTGTTCCTATGTGTGTGTGTTTCTGTGCCTGTGTGTGTGTGCCCCCCAGGTGTCAGAATGTGTGGATGACCCTCTCCAGAATAATGGAGGCGTGCAACACCCAGGATGTGAGAGACAACTTGCAGGTGATCATCCATCACACACACGCACGCACACACACACACACAAAATCATAACTCACAAACGGCCACACACACACACACTATTAACCGTGCATATTTTTTCTGTATTAGCTGTTTTCCCCCAAAAGAATTCTCTCATCTGCATACTGAGGAAAGGCTCTAATGATCAAATGATGATGGGGACTGTTGTTGTGCTGATACATTGCTGTTGCTGTTGTTGTTGTTGTTGTTAAAGAGCTCGATGCACTACAGAGACACCAGGGATTACTCAGAGAGCTGCAGGAGCTGGCGGAGGAAGGTAGGATAAGCACACACACACACACACACACACACACACACACCTTTACCAAAACTAGAATATTCAGTAAAAATATGACTGTAATTGAAAGCACTGTTTGTTTTGTTTGTTGCAGAGAAAGAAAGAGAGAGGCGTTATGAGAGGGAGAGGTATGGAGAGAACAGAGCGGAGGACGAGAGGGACCCGGAACAGAGGGATGAAACAGAGGAGGACAGACGGAGGATAGAGACAGAGGAGGAGCTGGAAGGAGAGAGAGAGGACGTGAGGGAAGAGCCCAGGACGGAGGAGAGGAGACGGGGGGAGGAGGAGGAGAGAGCCAAGGAGTTGGAGGAGCTCCTGGCGGAGGAGATCAGGCAGAAAGGGAAGGAGGAAAAAGAGGATAAGGAGCTGGAGCGTCTCCTCAGAGAGCTGAAGAAGAAACGCTACGAGTCGGCCAGAGAGAGAGAACAGCAGAGAGGATCTGCCGTGGAAGAACTAGAAGAAGAGGAGGAGGAGGAAGAGGAGGAGGAGGAGAAGAAGAAGAAGGAGGAGGAGGAACGGAAAGAAAAGGAGAAGAGGATGGAGGAGAGCGAGACGGTGGCTCTCCAGGAGGACTTGGAGAGGAAGAGGAGCGATGAGAGGAGGAAGAACGAGGTGGAGCTGATGGTGGAGAAAGAAAAGGTGGAGAAGGAGCTGAAAGAACTGCTGGAGGAGCAGGACCAGCAGAGCCAGACTGAGAAGCAGAAAGAGAGGGAGGAGAAACGAGAGGAGCTGGAGGAGCAGGACCAGCAGAGCCAGACTGAGAAGCAGAAAGAGAGGGAGGAGAAACGAGAGGAGCTGGAGGAGCAGGACCAGCAGAGCCAGACTGAGAAGCAGAAAGAGAGGGAGGAGAAACGAGAGGAGCTGGAGGAGCAGGACCAGCAGAGCCAGACTGAGAAGCAGAAAGAGAGGGAGGAGAAACGAGAGGAGCTGGAGGAGCAGGACCAGCAGAGCCAGACTGAGAAGCAGAAAGAGAGGGAGGAGAAACGAGAGGAGCTGGAGGAGCTCCTCAAGAAGATGAAGAGCGTGCAGGAGGAAGAGGAGGAGGGGAAGACGACGGAGAACGAGGTGAAGAAGGCCAACGAGAAAGAGGCTGAGAGCCAGAAAAACGAGAAGGAGACGGAGATTTTGGCGGAGAAGGAGAAGGAGAAGGCCGCCGACGGAGAGATTGTGAAGGAGGAAGAGGAGGACAAAGAGGAAGGTGGGGCTGTTAAAGAGGCGCAGAGGAAGAGGGTGCTGGAGAACGCCAGTGATGAAGCCACTCGTCAGTTTGAGAGAGAGAGGTACGGGGAGGGTGATGAGGAGGAGGAACAGGGGGAGGAGGAAGAGGACAACGACGAAGATGAGGATGAGTACATCAGAGAAGACGACGAGGAAGGGAGGGAGGATGAGGATGAAGATAATGCTGAGGAAGATGAAGGAGAGGTGAGTCTGGGAATATAACGATGTGGTTGTGTTGCCAAACTCAGTGTGAGCCACTGTGTGTGTGTGTGTGTGTGTGTGTGTGTGTGTGTGTGTGTCTCTCTCTGGGGCAGAATGTGTGTGTTTGTGGTTGTGTGTGTTTCTGTGTTTGAGTGGGTACCTCTCTGTGTGTGTGTGTGTGTGTGTGTGTGTGTGTGTGTGTGTGTGTGTGTGTGTGCGTGCGTGTGTGCGCGTGTGTGTGTTGGTGTCTGTGTTGTATCTTGAGACTCTACGACTTGTCAACAGGAGCTTCTAGAGATTGAGGCAGAACTGCGCCGGGTGGCTGCAGAACTTCGGGAGCTACGCAGAGGATAAGACACACACACACACACACACACACACACACACACACACACACACACACACACACACACACACACACACACACACACACACACACACACACACACACACATGCAAAAGCATTGTACACACAGTTCTGTCAAATATGTCATCAGCTGTGTCCCTTATATAAGTCATATGTGCAGACAGTCAGCAAAGCCATGGGTTAATATATCATTTATAACGGTAGTTTACACACTCTTCAAAAGTCTAAACATAACTTACAATGACGGAGTTTTTAGGAAGGTAGAATGTGGAAGCCATTTTACTCCCCAACTTCCTGAACTACAGCTTATGTAACTACTTCCTGATTGGGCCAATGCTATGGGTCTCTGATTGGTAGGATGCCTGTCCCAACCAATGAAATGACACATGGCTGACATTGATCAGGTCCGTCTCACAAAACTGGAACAATGTGTTTTCTTTAAACTAATCAAACTTGTAACCTGGTTCAACGCCTACTCAGTCATTTTGCAATATGATCTAAAGAATGGGTCAACACATTATGATTCCAAGCATTGAGCACTTTCATTTAAAATATCATTGATAAGTATGATTGCCAATATGATAATACGTGTATGATCGCAGTATAAATGATTGTTATAATATTAGTCATTTGAATTTATCCTCTTTGTATGTACAAGTCTAATCCATATTTGTTTTGTTGAAGATGTTGTTTAATAATATCTATACGTCTTGTGTTTCACTGTATATTTTCTGTGCAATAATTGAGAATTGTGTGTAACTTGTTACAGCTGTTAAGACTGTTAACATAAGCAATGTATCTCTAAAATATTTATGTACAGTAATAATGTCATTCTACTTG
>JAPMUY010001567.1:75000-80000 GCA_026901105.3 Galaxias olidus | reverse complement strand
CTGACTGTACACTTACCTCAGTGAGATTACACATTGACAACAGTAACCTAGGATACACACTGACAGCAGTAACCTAGGATACACACTGACAGCAGTAACCTAGGATACACACTGACAGCAGCAATCGTACAGCACAGACTGTATACTGACCGCAGTAAGATTACACACTGACAGCAGTAACCTAGGTTACACACTGACAGCAGTAACCTAGGATACACTCTGACATCAGTAATTGTACAGTTCTGACTGTATACTGACCGCAGTAAGGTGTGAGTTGGACTCTGGTTTGGACACCTTGTGACTGTTAAAGAAGATAGTCTTCCTGTCTGGAGGCACAAGAACAACATTTTAGAAAAGTAGATTGGTTAGCGATAGAACAGAGATGCATTAATGCATTTGAAAATTATACAGTATATTACAATAGAACACTGTAGACAACAATAAAATAGAATATAACACACAATAATATAATATAATATAAAATAATATAATATAATATATAATAATAATATAATATAATACAATATATAATAATAATATAATGTAAAATAACATAACATAACATAACAAAGCATAGCATAGCATAGCATAACATAACAAAACATAGAATAGCATAGCATAGCATAGCATAACATAGCATAGCATAGCATAGCATAGCATAACATAGAATAGAATAGCATAGCATAGCATAACATAAGATAACATAACATAACATAGCATAGCATGGCATAGCATACCATCACATAACATCACATAACATAACATAATATAATATAACACAATAAAATAGAATAAAATAGAAAGAAAAGTCAGCGAGTGTGAAAGATGTCTGACTAACCACAGGGTCCAGAGGGGAAGTCTTTCAAGGAGGGCCTCTGTACAGCAAAGTGCTGCTCTCCCACCACAAACACTTTGTGCAGCACGGCCCCGTGATTGACAAAGCTCTGGAGCACACACGGGGGCTGGACATCCGCCAGACCCCCAGGACAGAAGATCAGAGACATCTGGACGGAAACACAGAAGGGACAAACCACATCGGTGAAATGGAAGTGTGTTTTTATTTTTGGAGATTGCTTAGAAGTACATTTTGGACTGGATGTGTCAGAATGGATAGAGGAGTAAATCACTGACCTCATGTGACAGAGATCCATGGGCCACTCTGGTCTTACAGACTGAGGTAAAATAAATAATATTTCATTACATTATATAGGCCTACAAGTTAGTCAAAGGTCAATATGTTTGTTTGCGTGGTGGCAGCCATTTTGAGTGTCAAGTACCAAATTATTCTGGTCTGTTTTTCTGTTTGTCCTAAACATACTGACTTGTCAGGGACCAGATTATGTTCTCGCTATGTTCTGACGTACTAAAATGAAATTAAACAGGCTATTATAAAATAGTAAACTGGCTTAAGAGGGGCCAGGCTATGATTTTAAAGTGGCTAAGTTCTGGCATATCAACTTGAAATGGGACCAGGCTACGTACTGGCATACTGATTTTAGCATTGCTATGTTCTAGCATATCAACTTGAAATGGGGCCAGGCTATGTACTGGCATACTGACTGAGTGGGAAGCCAAGTCCTCTGGTCTCTACTGCTTCCTGGATCGAAGACAGGTCACTGCCACCATAGATCTCCAGGTAAGGCGGGCTACAGACACACCAATCTGGCAACAACAGTAAAACACACGTTAATTGTTGCTTGTCCAAGAGCATGTAAAGACCTTATTGTCTTCTTCTGTGGTCCTGTAGACCAATGAGAACTATTGAGGCAGCTTATATCTGACCTTGATAAAAAGGCATGTGTACATTGTACGATGAGTGTGTGTGTGTGTGTGTGTGTGTGTGTGTGTGTGTGTGTGTGTGTGTGTGTGTGTGTGTGTGTGTGTGTGTGTGTGTGTGTGTGTGAGTGTGAGTGTGAGTGTGAGTGTGAGTGTGAGTGTGAGTGTGAGTGTGAGTGTGTGTGTGTGTGTGTGTGTGTGTGTGAGAGTGTGAGTGTGAGTGTGTGTGTGTGTGTGAGTGTGAGTGTGAGTGTGAGTGTGAGTGTGAGTGTGAGTGTGTGTGTGTGTGTGTGTGTGTGTGTGTGAGTGTGAGTGTGAGTGTGAGTGTGTGTGTGTGAGTGTGTGTGTGAGTGTGTGTGTGTGTGTGTGTGAGTGTGAGTGTGAGTGTGTGTGTGTGTGTGTGAGTGAGTGTGAGTGTGAGTGTGAGTGTGAGTGTGTGTGTGTGTGTGTGTGTGTGTGTGAGTGTGAGTGTGAGTGTGTGAGTGTGAGTGTGAGTGTGAGTGTGAGTGTGAGTGTGAGTGTGAGTGTGAGTGTGAGTGTGAGTGTGAGTGTGTGTGTGTGTGTGTTGTTGTCTTCACCTCTCAGTGAGTTGTGGAGTCTGCCCATAATCTGGTATGAGGCAAAGCGGTCTAGAAGCCGGGTCATGGCGGGCAGAGGGTCCAGTACTACCACACTAGGATGGGCCGACACATAACTCTTACACACACATGCACACGCACACGCACACACGCACACACGCACACAGAATCACACATTCAAATGCACACGCACACGGACACGCACACGCACACACAATCACACATACAAATGCACACACACATGGACACGCACGCACACGCGCGCACACACACACACACACACACACACACACACACAGAGAGCAAGCACACACACACACACACACACACAGAAAGCACGCGCGCGCACACACACACGCACGCACGCACGCACGCACGCACGCACGCACTCACACACACACACACACACACACACACACACACACACACACACACACACACACACACACACACACACACACACACACACAGAGAGAAAGCACATACAACGTTCTGATGACTTGTAGCACACAGACGGGTGAAGCACCAACATAAGAGTCTCAGTGAGGTGTTGGACCACCACTGCAGTGGAAGCATCTGCATTCGTTTCTCAGCTGATTTATTCAGGTTTCACCTGTCATTTGTCACTGCACATCTGCTGTGTATGGCCCATGTGACTTAACCCCCTGAATGCTTTAACGTAACTGCACATCTGCTGTGTATGGCCCATGTGACTTAACCCCCTGAATGCTTTAACGTAACTGCACATCTGCTGTGTATGGCCCATGTGACTTAACCCCCTGAATGCTTTAACGTAACTGCACATCTGCTGTGTATGGCCCATGTGACTTAACCCCCTGAATGCTTTAACGTAAATGCACAGCGCTAAGCTTAACATGTAAAAACTAATATTCAACATCACTAGCTCTATCCGGATTGGCTGTTAGCCTACCTGAAAATTGGCGAGGAGCTGCTGTGATTGGCTTTCATGCTCTGCTTCGACGATGACATCAGAGAGCTTGTGCACGATGAGGTCAAAGGGGCCCTGAGTCTCCAGAGGCTTCCCGAGGTCAATCTGGATGGAATGGAGGACAACAACAACAACAAAGGACAACAACAACAACAACAACGGAGGACAACAACAACAACAACGGAGGACAACAACAACAACAACGGAGGACAACAACAACAACAACGGAGGACAAAACAACAACCACAACGGAGGACAACAACAACAACAACAACAACGGAGGACAACAACAACAACAACAACAACGGAGGACAACAACAACAACAACAACAACGGAGGACAACAACAACAACAACAACAACGGAGGACAACAACACAGTACAAACGGGTGGCTGGTGATTACAGTAAATAACTGCTTTTCAAGTCATTAAAGATAACTTATGTTTGAATCGTATCGGTTTATGGTCGGCAATGTTTTTTCATTATGTTTACTGGCACTGAAGTCAATAGAAATTCTGAATCAGCAACAGCTGCTGTATTCACTTACCTATAGCTTTTGGGCAAAAACCAACCTGCATACAGCAGTCCAAAAAGACACATAGCAATAAAAAGGTCCACTGACAGTACAGGTGGAGAGGCTTTTCAAAATACATATTGTATTGATCTGACAGAGGAAAGCTACGAGACAGGTGGAGTTGGTATTACAGTTTTTCACAATTGTTATAACACATTTTTTGAAACCTTCTCCCATTTTCTCAAAACTTAAAACACAAATTCAAATATTCAAACTACATTCACATAACCCCTGACTCTTCTGGCAGAAATCAAACAATTCTTTCATATCGTAAACACAACCAGTCAAAATATAACAAACACAGAGCATTTATTAGACACTACATCAGAAAGTGGAGAACACAGCGTCCAGGGCATATAGTTAAAGTTATTCTTTTTTCATGTATATAGTAAACGCATTTTGCAAAAACAAAAGCATAATAGTAATCACAACAGTGAACGCAGTGAATTTACTGTATTGTATACTGTAAGTACTGCAAGAACGTAATACAGTATTGCGTAGCCCTTATCCAGTAAAATATCCAGTAAGCCCAAAAAACAAAGAAAACTGTAGTAAATGAATAACGCATTACAGTACACTCTTTTGCAACTGCAAAATCAAAGTCAATGAGAGTGTAATTCTGCCTCAGCATCACGTCTTTCACAGTTGCATGAATTTCCAGTTGGGGTGAGATCCTCAAGTGACCATTGAATTTCATCAGAAATTACTGTTTTTGAAGATTTGGATTTGTTTTACGTGTACATTTTGAGAAAATGGGTGAGGGTTTAAAGAAATGTGTTTTGCAATTGTGAAAAACTGTATTCTGTATTATACAGTTGGCTTGAGCACATCATTTGAAACAAGTGTGAAGTATTTTGAGTCGTCGTGTTTTACTGTTTTTTTCAATTGCTAACAAGCATTGGTCAATACTGAAACTACTTTTTCAAAACTCTTCACACAGTCTGCATTACAAATATGCATCTCAGCTAAACAGTTCATCTCACCTCCAAAACTCTTTCTCACCAACAAAACACATCATACGTGTCTCAAAATGAGCTCATTCATCCACAACACTGGCAACAAGTCTCTCTCAGGAAGCAAACACTGTCACTCTTAGCACACTGAACTACAAAATACTAACAAC
>JAPMUY010001567.1:57500-65000 GCA_026901105.3 Galaxias olidus | reverse complement strand
ATGAGCTATGATTTGAAATAGAGTTATCATGAGCTATGATTTGAAATAGAGTTATCATAAGCTATGATTTGAAATAGAGTTATCATAAGCTATGATTTGAAATAGAGTTATCATAAGCTATGATTTGAAATAGAGTTATCATAAGCTATGATTTGATATAGAGTTATCATAAGCTATGATTTGCAATAGAGTTATCATAAGCTATGATTTGAAATAGAGTTATCATAAGCTATGATTTGCAATAGAGTTATCATAAGCTATGATTTGAAATAGAGTTATCATAAGCTATGATTTGAAATAGAGTTATCATAAGCTATGATTTGAAATAGAGTTATCATAAGCTATGATTTGAAATAGAGTTAGCATAAGCTATTATTTGAAATAGAGTTATCATAGAGTTATCATAAGCTATGATTTGATATAGAGTTATCATAAGCTATGATTTGCAATAGAGTTATCATAAGCTATGATTTGAAATAGAGTTATCATAAGCTATGATTTGCAATAGAGTTATCATAAGCTATGATTTGAAATAGAGTTATCATAAGCTATGATTTGAAATAGAGTTATCATAAGCTATGATTTGAAATAGAGTTATCATAAGCTATGATTTGAAATAGAGTTAGCATAAGCTATTATATGAAATAGAGTTATCATAAGCTATGATTTGAATTTTTTTTCTAACATTATATGGTTATTTAGATTATTGAATAATCATAATAATAGAAAACAGCCAAAGACTCTTTGATGAATCATTAATTATCTTTATTTTGAAGTCATTATAAAGCACTCTTAAACAGCTTGCCTGTTGTTGAAGACCAAGCTAATTTAGGTAGAAATGAACTGATGATAATCATTACTAAAGAAACAATGTACAATGTGCAGATTTAAAAATAATACTTTCTTGTGATTTTTGAAGTTCCATTTTCTTCTGTAGCTGTTTTATTGCAGCTGTGGAGTAGATCAGTCCTAAGGTAATCATAGTTACTCTGTGTGGAGTAGATCAGTCCTAAAGTAATCATAGTTACTCTCTGTGGAGTAGATCAGTCCTAAGGTAATCATAGTTACTCTCTGTGGAGTAGATCAGTCCTAAGGTAATCATAGTTACTCTGTGTGGAGTAGATCAATCCTAAGGTAATCATAGTTACTCTCTGTGGAGTAGATCAGTCCTAAGGTAATCATAGTTACTCTCTGTGGAGTAGATCAATCCTAAGGTAATCATAGTTACTCTCTGTGGAGTAGATCAGTCCTAAGGTAATCATAGTTACTCTGTGGAGTAGATCAGTCTTAAGGTAATCATAGTTACTCTCTGTGGAGTAGATCAGTCCTAAGGTAATCATAGTTACTCTGTGTGGAGTAGATCAGTCCTAAGGTAATCATAGTTACTCTCTGTGGAGTAGATCAGTCCTAAGGTAATCATAGTTACTCTCTGTGGGGTAGATCAGTCCTAAGGTAATCATAGTTACTCTGTGTAGATCAGTCCTAAGGTAATCATAGTTACTCTGTGTGGAGTAGATCAGTCCTAAGGTAATCATAGTTACTCTGTGTGGAGTAGATCAGTCCTAAGGTAATCATAGTTACTTCACCTGTCGGTTTCTCTGTCGAGATTTATCTCTATACTCTATCTGTCTGTCTGCCTGCCTGCCTGCCTGCCTGCCTGCCTGCCTGCCTGCCTGCCTGTCTGTCTGTCTGTCTTTCTGTCTGCCTGCCTGCCTGCCTGCCTGCCTGCCTGCCTGTCTGTCTGCCTGCCTGCCTGCCTGCCTGCCTGCCTGCCTGCCTGCCTGCCTGTCTGTCTGTCTGTTGTTGTACTGTACATGTTAAACACACAGGTGTCTGTCTGTCTGTCACAGATGTGAACCGTCATGTACGTCAGACAGGGTAGCAGGGTATTGATTATAGGTGTTCTTTTCTGCTATTAACAGCCGGTGTGTGTGTGTGTGTGTGTGTGTGTGTGTGTGTGTGTGTGTGTGTGTGTGTGTGTGTGTGTGTGTGTGTCACTCCATGTTTTCCTTCACTCTATTTGACCTACCAATCTGGACGCAGGATCACTGTCCAATTCAATTAGTATCCAGCACCTTGCAGTCTATATTAACACTCACCCAGACAAAGGCAAACACACACACACACACACACACACACACACACACACACACACACACACACACACACACACACACACACACACACACACACACACACACACACACACACACACACACACACACACACACACACACACACACACACACACACACACACACAGACACATACACGTACACACACACACACACACACACACACACACACAGACATACAGACACACACACACACACACACACACACACACACACACACACACACACACACACACACACAGACACACACACATACACATATGCACGCTCGTTGTCAGACACACAGATGCACAGGAGAATAATGAAAATACCTTATAATGTGGATGACATCTTTTTATTGATAAGAGAACGAGGCAATCAAATGAATGTTCATTTGTTGAAGTTTTAACATATTCAACTTTACATAACTTGTGTAGATAAAAGAAAATTTCAATGAGTCAACATTAAGTGCTTAATCGGTCTGTAATTGTGACTGTGATTCACCAGAACACTTACCTTTGACAGTACTAAACCTCTGTGACGTGAGACTGGACAGAGAAGTAAAATGGCCGCTCAGCATTCATAAAGAGCTTTGTGCCTACAAGCAGCAGGTTTACAGAAAAGCCTCTGTCAGATATTCATATACAGTATGCCCAATAATAACGCCAAAGTATAGCTAACAAACCGGTATACAGTCTTCCAGGGTCATTTTCATATTAAAACGTTCTTTTAGATCTCCTCATCAGATCCATATGGTCTTTATATAGCTGACGTCTTACACATTGTGCCAGGGTGAGATTCAGTAATGCTAACCCTGTAAGATCAGTGATTACTGCTGTGTGTTTGTGCTTCTTCCTCTCTCTTTGAGTCTCTGATCCACTAATACGTTATTAAACTTCCTCTTGCTGTCGGCGGCTGAAGCTTGGTTCTGTTGACTTGAGGAGGACTTAGTCTTTACTCTGAGGCTTTTGACACCACTAGTCTCTCTAAACCGGCTGAGTGCCTCTGTGTGCACTGCAAGTCCTCGACACGGAGAGATAATGTGTCATTGAGCTTGTCTGTGAGTCTGTGTCTCCGATGTGTCCATCTGTAGGTCTGTCTGTCCGTGCAGCGGGCCGGGATGAGAGTCACGCTGAAAGGGAGAAACAAAGGAGAGCGGCGTTAGAGAGGAGGAGGCAGGGGAGGTGTGCTGCTGTGTGGTGGTGCAGTGAGGACTTCAGACAGAGTGGACAGGAGAGAGAGGAGAGGAGGAGCTCAGGGGAGGTGTGCTGCTGTGTGGTGGTGCAGTGAGGACTTCAGACAGAGTGGAGAGGAGAGAGAGGAGAGGAGGAGGCAGGACATCAAAACCAGAACCACAAGACAGACAATGTTTGTCATCACATGAGTATAGGATAAAAAATAAACAACCTCTAAAACGTCTTTTATTTGAAAAGTCCATCTAACCTAGTTGCAGTCGGTGAGTTTCATGACCATATGACTTTCCCCCGTTTATTCAAAGCACATTGTTTAACTTCAAAGATAAAACTTTGGGACCAATCAACCTCTAAATACGTTTTCTTCATGGAGATGGCTAGCTTTAATTGGACAGCTATGATGTCATAACTGAGACAGTCAGTCCCCTCAGGCTGGTTGGTTCAGCCTGGGGTTGCCTTGGAAACTGGAAACCTAACCGGGCCTTCTTGATTCCAGATACACCATTCCTGTGGTGTGAAAGCACACGGCCTGTATGTAGAAAACAGATGAACGTTGACATTTCACTGCCATGTTCTTGCAGAACTCCTTCTCAGATCCATGTGGTCTGAGTGTTTCTGACGTCTTACACGCTCTACGTATAGTGAGCTGGTCAACATGCTCTTACAGTTGATCATTAGTCATAAGTTACACACACTGAAGCTGCAATCTGTCCCTTTTTACCCGTTTGAGCAGACAGATTAGGATTTATAACGCAATATGAAAGTAATTTGAGTCTACAATTTCATACTAGTTCTTGTGCCATGTCTAGTTAGGGATTTAGATTTAAGACATGCAGCCTCACAGCAGAAATCTAACTCTCAACTTGTCTATAAAAACAAACTCAGCCCAATAACTGAACCAGACGGCTTGAAATGGAAGTTGTTTAGTTCACTCCTCCTTCATCCTCCTTCCTCACTCATTTCATTCACAGTTATACATTTATCCTGCATTCTCTTTCTCTCCTTCAGACTCCTTCTTCACCCATTTCATTCACAGTCATGCATTTATCCTGCATTCTCTTTCTCTCCTTCATCCTCCTTCCTCCTCTATCTTTTTCTATTTCCCCATTTTACCTCCTTTCTTTTTTTCTGTTCACACGAAGCGTTTTTAAGTTCTGGTTTTAATCAAAGATGGCACTGTAAGCTCACAGGACGTTTTCATTGTCTTGCACAGTGGAGAACACTGCTGAATGTTAAGTACTACATGTTGAATGTTAAGTACTACATGTTGAATGTTAAGTACTACATGTTGAATGTTAAGTACTACATGTTGAATGTTAAGTACTACATGTTGAATGTTAAGTACTACATGTTGAATGTTAAGTACTACATGTTGAATGTTAAGTACTACATGTTGAATGTTAAGTACTACATGTTGAATGTTAAGTACTACATGTTGAATGTTAAGTACTACATGTTGAATGTTAAGTACTACATGTTGAATGTTAAGTACTACATGTTGAATGTTAAGTACTACATGTTGAATGTTAAGTACTACATGTTGAATGTTAAGTACTACATGTTGAATGTTAAGTACTACATGTTGAAGGGAAAAGATTTGAGTTGGAAAGGAAACGTGCACTCATAGGAGCACTTTGTAGGGCTGGGGGGGGGGGGGGTCTGTTTGTTTGTTGGTTTGTTTGTTGGTTTGTTTGTTTGCTTGTTTGTTTGTTTGTTGGTTTGTTTGTTTGTTTGTTTGTTTGTTTGTTTATTTGTTTGTTTAGCTATGGTGGTTTGATGATGGTGGGTGGGACTCATCTACTTTACAGATCAATGCTTGCACTCTATCAGCGCTGGGTTCCCTGCAAATAAAACCATTCACACTCCAAAACTATCTCTCTCTCTGATTTAGAAGCTTTCTCTCTCTCTCTCTCTCTCTCTCTCTCTCTCTCTCTCTCTCGTTCTCTCTCTCTCTCTCTCTTGTTTGCTTACTCTTTTTCTCCTTCTCCTTCTCTACATTTCTCTTTCTCTCTCTCTCTCTTTTTTCTCAGTTTGTATTTCTCTCTCCTCTTTCTCTTTCTCTCTTTCCTTGTCCTTCTATTTCACTCCATTTCTCTCTTTCTCTCTGTCTGATGTCTTTATTCCACACACACACACACACACACACACACACACACACACACACACACACACACACACACACACACACACACACACACACACACACACATCACCTCTTCTGACCATCTCTTACTAAATAATAATAATAATAATAATAATAATAATAATAATAATAATAATAATAATAATTCATTTAATTTAGTTTTCAGCGCTTTTTTCGAGACTCAAAGCGCTTTACACAAATTGGTCGCCAATTAATAACACAGAACGAACAACCAATGGACCGACAGCTATCAAACACAACACTCAGTCTGAGTGATACCACGGCAGCCAATTTGTGCCAGACTTGCTCACCCAACATATTACGACAGACTTGCTCACACTCATAGGACACACAGACCGACTCCAGGTGAATTGGCAGTGACTGGTCAGGGCACGAAGGAGAATGGAGCATGTTCATCATCTGCTCTCTCTAGTCCTTCTTCTACACAGCTTTACCCCCCCCCCCCCCCCCTCCTCCTCCTCCTCCTCCCTCCTCCTCCCTACAGCCGCTATGGTAGGTTGACCTCTCGGCTGGTGTGACCCAGTACCAGGCACGGGCCCCACCACAGCCAGTGGACCGCCTGCACTGAGTAACAATAATGTGTGTGTATGTGTGAGTGTGTGTGTGTGTGTTACACACAAGTATGCAATGTATTTTTTGTGTGTATGACTTGTATCTTTCATTGTGTGTGTGTGTGTGTGTGTGTGTGTGTGTGTGTGTGTGTGTGTGTGTGTGTGTGTGTGTGTGTGTGTGTGTGTGTTGGGTCACGGCGTGCGGATTACGTGTGTGTGAGTGATTGGGGGTGACAGCAGACCCAGCATTAGGGGACCGGCTGCAGATTTGGAGGGCCTGTTTTAGACTCACTAAGCTGGGATTTATCCGCCTGCCGCGAGTGCAGAGTCACCAGCAATGCTACTGCTGCTCCCAGGATCTCCTACACACACACACACACACACACACACACACACACACACACACACACACACCATAGAGACACACACAGACACACACACACACACACACACACACACACACACACACACACGTACACTCAGAACACACACACTCATCATGGAGCTGGGCGAGTCTTTTCATGAATCAGTCCGTTGCTTAAGGCCTTAAGGAGGTGAAGGTCTGAGTCTTTTCATGAATCAGTCCGTTGCTTAAGGCCTTAAGGAGGTGAAGGTCTGAGTCTTTTCATGAATCAGTCCGTTGCTTAAGGCCTTAAGGAGGTGAAGGTCTGAGTCTTTTCATGAATCAGTCCGTTGCTTAAGGCCTTAAGGTGGTGAAGGTCTGTGACTCATGACGCATATGAGACCTGGACATAAATGATGCATTGTACCCTTTGCCCGGGCAGAAGCCTTCTACAGTACTACAGCTACACAAGCTGTGCAGGTGAATAAAGACATTGTTGGATTCCACACACATTCACTGGCTCAGTCACTGTGTCTCAAATAGCATACTACTACTTTTTCATTTTAGTAGGTACTGCAGCTGCCCTTACAACGTACATACTATAGCGTTTAGTAGACATACAGTTGGTACACATACTACTTGGTCATAACATCTGTTGCAGTCCGCAGATCTCCATGGTTGCGGAGAGTGGATGTGACGTATCCCCCGCTTTGCAGAGCATTGTGGGTCAGAATATTCAGAGAAGCATGCTGGCTTACATACTGCATACTACACACTGCAAAATGTGAGGGGCTGCAGTAGGACATCCTGGTATTTTTGGCATACTGCATTTGACATGCTGTGTATGGGGACACACTAAATCTTGTTCTGGCTATATAGTAGGGTAGTATGGGGATTGAGACGCAGCCATTGTTTTATACTGGCAGTGCAGCAGAGTAAAGAGGAGCCAGTCCCCTCTAGCTCAAAGCCCTTCAGACCCTGGTCCTCTAGCTCCAGTCCCCTCTAGCTCAAAGCCCATCAGACCCTGGTCCTCTAGCTCCAGTCCCCTCTAGCTCAAAGCCCTTCAGACCCTGGTCCTCTAGCTCCAGTCCCCTCTAGCTCAAAGCCCATCAGACCCTGGTCCTCTAGCTCCAGT
>JAPMUY010001567.1:40000-45000 GCA_026901105.3 Galaxias olidus | reverse complement strand
CTACAATTGTTAACACGGCACGTCTGACAATTATTACTGTGCGCACCACCGGCCTGTTGATTTCGATTATATTATCGATAAGTGTCCCTTTTACACGTCATAATTATTAATATTGTTGAATGTTGAGTCAGTGAATGAATGAATTGTCAGAGGGGAGCATGTTGAGGATCAGAGAAGGGGATTTGATGGCGAACAACGCGCTCTTTGTGTTTGGTTTTAATCCTGCCTGTACCCCCCCAGTCAAATCCCCACCATCCCCTCTGTTTCCTTGCTCGGGCTCCATCCTCCAATTATTTCTTAATTTCTTTATTTCAGTATTATTTCAGTGCTAAATTAACAAAGTGTGTTCTGCTGGGAGAAGACAAGAGATTCGATACAGTTGTGATTCACTGATGGATATCACCGTCTTCCCAAGAGAATTCCAGATTGTAAACTGCATCTTTCCACCGGTTTCCATTCAAAAATGCCAGTCATTAATTTTCAAACAAGCCTTCTTTTTTTGTTTTGTTGCAATTGTAGATATGTTCTATATATGTCACGTGATGATTTGTGAGATGAAGCCACGTGCGCAAAATAATGTTTAAACGAGTGAGAATTTCTGCTTATTTGTTTGCCTTAAATAACGTGTTAATTCTTATTGGTGTGTCTGTTATGCAGTCTTAATGAGATGAGATGTGTGCCAATATCTGCTGAGAATTTCTGTACATGTAGGCTACTAAAATATTCGCATGTGTTTGTGTGAGTTTGCCAATGAGTGTGTTTCTCTTTGAAAGAGAGGGATGGAAAGAGAGAGAGAGAGAGAGAGAGAGAGAGAGAGAGAGAGAGAGAGAGAGAGAGAGAGAGAGAGAGGGGTCAGGGTGTCTGCTCGGTAAGAAGTTCGTTCTAATTAGCCGACCTCCTTCCTACTGCCCTCACTTCTTCGTTCTCCTCCCAGCTTAACGGCCTCTCCTCGCGCTTCGTTTCTGCAGACAGGCACCAGCTCAGTGGCAGACCAGGGACCCGTAGAACTTCTACCGAGGAACAGGAAAGAGCGATTTACCTTTCATTATTTGACTCCAGTCCCAAATCTTTAATAGCGCATTATATCGATATTGACTGTTATTGTTACAGTCAGAACTATCTGTAATCGTTTAGAGTTTGACTATTGTGGCTGGTGGTCGTGTTTTCTTGCGCATTTGCATATGGAAACATAGATACACACTGGATACCGAATGTAAATCGTTTTAGGCGTGTTGGAATCGGTTTGAGAGCTACAGGTGTGACGGCAGGTGTGTATTCGCACACTCCATTTTAAGCCACACTGGTGCTAGTCGGGCTAGCATACAAGCCAAGTTGGCGTAGTTTGTTGTTGAAGGAGGGAGAAGCGAGAAAAACATTAACAAGCGTCAGATATAAAGCCTTGCAACAAACATCAAGAGAAAGAGAGGTAGAAAGAGAGAGATATATAGAGTGAGAGAGGAACAGGGAAAAAACGAGTGAGAGAGAGAGAGAGAGAGATAGAGGGCGAGAGAGAGAGAGAGAGAGAGAGAGAGAGAGAGACACCCCCCTGGAGACTAGCAAGCAGACCCGGCCCCCGGCCCGAGAGTAGGAGGGAGAGAGAGTGTGAGTGAGGGAGCGTTTTAAAGCCAGCACAAGTATGATGTCCTACATTAAGCAACCACATTACGCCGTGAACGGGTTAACATTGGCCGGCCCGGGCATGGATCTCCTACACTCCGCTGTCGGATACCCTAGTAAGTAACTTATCCCCCCCTCCCCCTCTTTTAATACATTTACATTTATTTATTTTGTTTGTTTGTTTTTTGCTCTACTATCACTGTTTTTTTTGGGAGAAAACAAGTTTCGAGTAATTTAATTCTAGTTCCTGCGCGCAACCGGTGTGTCAAGGGAAAAATATTTGTGCGCAATGGAACCAGGTTTTACTACGTCGTTGATTAATTCGTTCTTAGGGTGAAAATATTATGCAAAATTGTTGTTAAAAGGTTACAATGGGCATAAAGCCAGAAGGGCCATGTGTTCGTCTGACATTTAAGGATTAAATAACAATTACTTTCTTTGTGTAAACGGCAATAATGTAAACACGCCAACTAAAACAGCGTCTTTAACATACTGTTATGATCAATCTGTTCACTAATAAGTACAAGTATAAAGGACAAGCTTTGTGCTCGTTTTGATGAGACTTTTCAATGGACGCTGTGTGTTACTGTGGCTTGGTTCAGCATCTGTCATCCACAAAGAACAGCCCACATGTGTGTGATAGAATATCTGTTAAAACATATTCATATTGAGGGATGTAATATAAATATTTGGATTGATTCGTTCAAAAAAATATTTTTATGTAAGTTCTTTATGATAACATTTTAGAGAACGTTAAACCCTTTAAACATCAACAGTCAGAAAACCGCAGCTGACCACACATGATTTTCATGAATACTACAGATCTTTTTCAGGTATTTATGATACGTCTATTTGTTATTGTATTTTTACAGTTCATGCCAAATACATTACCATATATATACTGTGATGTACAATCAGAATCAGATCACAATTAACCAACATAAACAAAATTACAGTAAAGAACCTTTGAAACGAGGTGAAAATCCCACACTTAAAAACGTATTGTATTTTTTAGGGAATATATTAAGCTAAATTTATCAGATAATTTATACATTAAAAGAAACAATGTTTGAAATAGTCTCTAGCTGTGTCCCCTTCTGCCAAAACAAATATTGTCACAAAACAAATGTATCTCTTTTTAATTAATCAAATTAACGAATATCTTGAGTATCATGTAACTTCCTTAAATTAAACCTTTTTTTGTTAGCAACGAATTATTTTTTGTTTCATTTAAACTTTTGCAAGAATTGTAACCCACATTTCCCTTATCAATTTGTATTTTAGACTAGGCCTACTAAGCACATTATTCAAATTATTATTGATAATAATTCAGGGGCATTAATGTAACTTTGTTTTTCCTCTTCATCAGACACTCCTCGCAAGCAGCGTCGCGAACGCACCACGTTCACCCGCGCGCAGCTTGACATCCTGGAGGCGCTGTTCGCTAAGACACGCTATCCCGATATCTTCATGCGCGAGGAGGTGGCCCTCAAAATCAACCTTCCAGAATCCCGCGTGCAGGTACATTCCAAATACATAAACAAGACAAAAACATGGTTCTTAAATTTTTTTTTAAAATGTGTAGGCTTCCATAACACAACTTGTCATGACATAGACGTTGAATCTTCATATTTACTTACAACATAAATCATTCTCTTTTGGTATTATTATCCAACCAGTGTGTTTATGTGTGTGTGTGTTTGTGTGTGTTGCGGGGGGGTGTGTGTGTGTGTGGCAGGGGTGTGTATGAGAAATAGAGAAAGAGATAGTAAGAGATCTTTACTTCCATATCATATTTTTTGGTTATTTTATTATTTATTATGTTATGCTATTTTATTATTTATTATGTTATGTTATTTATATGTTGCATTCTTCCTTACATTCCTTTTTCTCAGGTCTGGTTCAAAAACCGTCGCGCTAAGTGTCGTCAGCAGCAGCAGCAGAGCACTGGCCAGTCCAAACCCCGGCCACCCAAAAAGAAGGCGTCCCCGGCTCGCGACCCCGGTGCAGAGGTCAACGCTAACGTGGCTAACGGCCCTTACAGCCCCGTACCCCCTCCTCCCGGCACCACCATCACTCCTAGCTCCAGCTCGGCCAACGCCACCGTCTCCATATGGAGCCCTGCCTCCATCTCTCCTCTGCCGGACCCGCTGTCGGCCTCCTCCACCCCCTGCATGCAGCGTGGCCCCACGGGGTACCCCATGACCTACAGCCAGGCCCCGGCCTACACCCAGAGCTACGCTGGCTCCTCCTCCTACTTCACAGGCCTGGACTGCAGCTCCTACCTGTCGCCCATGCACCCGCAGCTGTCCGCCACCGGGGGCGCTCTAAGCCCCATCACGGCCTCCTCCATGGGTGGTCTGAGCCAGTCGCCCGCCTCGCTGTCCTCGCAGGGCTACACGGCCGCGTCGCTGGGCTTCGGCGCCGTTGACTGTCTGGACTACAAAGACCAAGCTGCCTCGTGGAAGCTCAACTTCAATGCGGCTGACTGTCTGGACTACAAAGACCAGAACTCCTGGAAGTTCCAGGTCTTGTAGGCACGAAGTGGGGGTTGGCCCAGGGAGAGTGCGGCGGGAGAGAGAGAGAGAGAGAAAGAGAGAGTGAGAGAGAGAGAGAGAGAGAGAGAGAGAGAAGGAAGGAAGGGAGAAAAGGTACATGGGAGGAGAAGAGGAGGTCGGGAAAACAGCTCCAGCTTCCACAATAAAAGCAAAAAACAAAACAGAAAAGATCTTGGCCTCAACAAAGAAATAACCCAATCTAACCAGTCCAACTCATCCACTGGTGACTGCATTCATTATTTTCCTTTGTTATGTTTTTGGAAAGGTTTGTGTAAAAGATAAAAGATAAAAGATCTGACTTGTTCATTGTCGCCACGGTAAAAAGATCTAGTGGCAGCAGTAACAAAGGAATCCATCTTTCAGCATGTTAAGTGACAAAGGAATGAACTTCAACAATTTCTGGACAATGAGACTCACTGTGTAATTAGTCTGATTCTAACAGCCAATGAGACTCACTGTGTAATTAGTCTGATTCTAACAGCCCATGAGACTCACTGTGTGTAATTAGTCTGATTCTAACAGCCAATGAGACTCACTGTGTGTAATTAGTCTGATTCTAACAGCCAATGAGATTCACTGTGTGTAATCAGTCTGATTCTTACAGCCAATGAGATTCACTGTGTGAAATCAGTCTGATTCTAACAGCCAATGTCCAATTGTATGGCTCCGCAATTACATAAATGGAGCAAATCAAGTTTATTTTTTAACAATGGAACAGTGATTAAATATGATAGTATATGAATGATACAAATTTAAAGTGGACTTCATAGGAATTCAAGGAGAAACTGAGGCAGACAGTCTATTGTGTAAAAATGGGTGCTACTT
>JAPMUY010001567.1:30000-35000 GCA_026901105.3 Galaxias olidus | reverse complement strand
ATATAAGAGAAAGAGAGAGGACAGGAAAGGATTAAAAAGAGGAATATGTGTGTATAGAATATGAAAATGGATGGTGGGATGAGAAGACAAGAGCAAGGATGAGAGAGAGATGAGATGAGTAAAGAGAAAATAACAATAAAAAGAGATAGACGAAGAGAAACACTCAAAACACAATAAAATAAAAAGTAAAGAGATAGACGGAGAGAAACACTCAAAACACAATAAAATAAAAAGTAAAGAGATAGACGGAGAGAAACACTCAAAACACAATAAAATAAAAAGTAAAGAGATAGACGGAGAGAAACACTCATAACACAATAAAATAAAAAGTAAAGAGATAGACGGAGAGAAACACTCAAAACACAATAAAATAAAAAGTAAAGAGATAGACGGAGAGAAACACTCAAAACACAATAACATAAAAAGTAAAGAGATAGACGGAGAGAAACACTCAAAACACAATCAAATAAAAAGTAAAGAGATAGACGGAGAGAAACACTCAAAACATAATAAAATAAAAAGTAAAGAGATAGACGGAGAGAAACACTCAAAACACAATAAAATAAAAAGTAAAGAGATAGACGGAGAGAAACACTCAAAACACAATAAAATAAAAAGTAAAGAGATAGACGGAGAGAAACACTCAAAACACAATAAAATAAAAAGTAAAGAGATAGACGGAGAGAAACACTCAAAACACAATAAAATAAAAAGTAAAGAGATAGACGGAGAGAAACACTCAAAACACAATAAAATAAAAAGTAAAGAGATAGACGGAGAGAAACACTCAAAACACAATAAAATAAAAAGTAAAGAGATAGACGGAGAGAAACACTCAAAACACAATAAAATAAAAAGTAAAGAGATAGACGGAGAGAAACACTCAAAACACAATAAAATAAAAAGTAAAGAGATAGACGGAGAGAAACACTCAAAACACAATAAAATAAAAAGTAAAGAGATAGACGGAGAGAAACACTCAAAACACAATAAAATAAAAAGTAAAGAGATAGACGGAGAGAAACACTCAAAACACAATAAAATAAAAAGTAAAGAGATAGACGGAGAGAAACACTCAAAACACAATAAAATAAAAAGTAAAGAGATAGACGGAGAGAAACACTCAAAACACAATAAAATAAAAAGTAAAGAGATAGACGGAGAGAAACACTCAAAACACAATAAAATAAAAAGTAAAGAGATAGACGGAGAGAAACACTCAAAACACAATCAAATAAAAAGTAAAGAGATAGACGGAGAGAAACACTCAAAACACAATCAAATAAAAAGTAAAGAGATAGACGGAGAGAAACACTCAAAACACAATCAAATAAAAAGTAAAGAGATAGACGGAGAGAAACACTCAAAACACAATAAAATAAAAAGTAAAGAGATAGACGGAGAGAAACACTCAAAACACAATAAAATAAAAAGTAAAGAGATAGACGGAGAGAAACACTCAAAACACAATCAAATAAAAAGTAAAGAGATAGACGGAGAGAAACACTCAAAACACAATAAATAAAAAGTAGAACGAGAAGAAGAGTGTGATAAATACAAGAGCAGAAGAGAGGTTAACATATCCCATACACACAAACACACATACACACACACAAACACACACACACACATGCGCGCGCGCACACACACACACACACACACACACACACACACACCCCTAGGTCCTTGGATGTAATCCTCATGACAGTATACGGGCACGCACACATCACTCACACACTCATCACACACACACACACACACACACACACACACACACACACACACGTCACTCACACACACACACACACACACACACACACACACACACACACACACACACACACACACACACACACACACACATGCACAGGGAGAGACACTCAGGACTTAGGGAATATGATTCATTTCTTCCTCCCTAATCCTCAGTCAACAAGATGACCAAAGGACTTCTGCAGCCTGCCAGCCAAACCCCGTCGGGTCAGACTACACTTGTGTCAGATTCAACCTGGACCAAACTAGACTATACCATGCTAGACTAGACTGGCCTAGACCAACCCTAACCTAACCCAAACCCTATACCAGGGGTCTTCAACATTTTTCAGGCCAGGGACCCCCTGGCTGATAGAGAGACGGAGCAGGGACACCCCACTACATAATGATTAAAATTAGGCTGTGTTGAATATTAAACTGGCCCTACAATAATGTGTAAGGGGGCCTATAGTAGAAAAAAAATACAGAAAAGTTGAGTACACAGGTAAACAATCAGTTGCTAGGCAAACCATTCAAAGGGACAATAGACGTGGTCCAGTAGCCTACATGAAGTATCATTCACAGAACATGCAAACCATTCAAAGGGACAATAGACGTGGTCCAGTAGCCTACATGAAGTATCATTCACAGAACATGCAAACCATTCAAAGGGACAATAGACGTGGTCCAGTAGCCGACATGAAGTATCATTCACAGAACATGCAAACCATTCAAAGGGAGGGGACAATAGACGTGGTCCAGTAGCCGACATGAAGTATCATTCACAGAACATGCAAACCATTCAAAGGGAGGGGACAATAGACGTGGTCCAGTAGCCGACATGAAGTATCATTCACAGAACATGCAAACCATTCAAAGGGACAATAGACGTGGTCCAGTAGCCTACATGAAGTATCATTCACAGAACATGCAAACCATTCAAAGGGAGGGGACAATAGACGTGGTCCAGTAGCCTACATGAAGTATCATTCACAGAATATGCAAACCATTCAAAGGGAGGGGACAATAGACGTGGTCCAGTAGCCGACATGAAGTATCATTCACAGAACATGCAAACCATTCAAAGGGAGGGGACAATAGACGTGGTCCAGTAGCCTACATGAAGTATCATTCACAGAACATGCAAAAATAGTTTGCAATATGCAAAAAAAAGAAGAACTGGCAACAAGGGGAAAGGGACAATAAAACTATATACCATAAAAACTAACTAACTATATCCACCTCAGAGGGTAGATAACAAGGCACAAGTGCTAGATTTCAGGATGGAACAAAAACTCACAGACATAGACCAAAACGCTGAACTGGAGCGGATTATAACAATAGTGCCATGTATAAACTTAACATACATGTTATGGGGCATACAATAATAAGCTTTCAAAGTAAGTCAGATTAATTTATTTATACTTTTTAAAATGTATATACACATGGGAGGGACAGTGAATCCTAAAATTTAACTGTCTGTGAATGGCACACACTCATATCATTGAGGCTTAGTGAGATGTCTGACCCTGGTGAGTGGCACACAGCTGGTCTATCCTAGGGAGGATGGAGGTTGTAAGGCAGAGGGCCATATCAGCCTCAGGCTGCAGTCTTGACCTGTATTTGTTTTTCAGGTAGGTGAGGGAGGAAAATCCACTGAGGCTCATAAGAAGGCCATAGTAAGGCCAATAGTATTAATCAGAATATAAACTATGCCTAAAAACAGTGGGCTGCTTATCTAACTAGCTAGTTAGCTAACCGGTAACGTTACGTCATTGAGAGTAGGTTTGCGAGCTAAATGCATTTATTGTCATGACACAATTAGGGGCCGTGTCCACTAAACGCGCTAAAACGCAAGGCGCTGGCCTTTTCATTTAAATTTGCGTTTTCAACGCGCTTTACCAACGCGCTTCACCGTCACCGACGCCTTTTTTGTTGCTATGCAACTGTCATAGCGGCGCTTAGTCTCGCAGCATGCTAGCTACTAACGTTACAGACTTTTGTCTTTTTCATAACGCTAATGGGGTGGTCAGTTATTGTGATGAACAAATATAGAACCAAAATCCTAGTCATAGTTAGTTTGTAGCCTACTAATTCTCTGGCCGACCTAACGAAGTACATCAACAAAGTAGTCACTACACTGTCACTAGACCAGGGTCACAACTTTAGGCCTAACAAAGAGCAACATTCTTTGAATGTACATAACTTATCGTTTATTTGAACATGTTACAAATATATAAAACAACTTATTCAATTATAAAGCACCCTTTTAATGTACGATCATGCACCTTTTGGAAATCTGAGATGCTGAATTCGCTTAATTCAATGGCGGCGTTTGTTTATGTATTTTTATTTTTAGTCCCGACTTTAATCAATTTTGATTGGCCGGCTGTCAAAAAGTGACATTGACGAGCGCCGCGCTTTGGCAAAAGTTTAACTATTTTCAACTTGAGTGCTCCGCCAAAAATGGAAAAACGTAGCTCAAAAAGACGCGAGGCGTACATTAGTAATGAATGGGGAAGAGACGCAGGAAGTTGAAAAAACGCGTTCAGTGGACACGGCCCCTTAGAGTGTAGGCCTATCATCAATAAGTATGAAACAATTTGGCGGCCCCCCTGGAGTACCTCTGTGGACCCCCTGGGGGCCGCGGACCCCCTGTTGAAGACCCATACCCTATACCAAAGAACCATTCAGATTAAACCTAGACTATACCATGCTAGACTATACCATGCCAAAGAACCATTTAGATTAACCCTAGACTATACCATGCCAGACTATACCATGCTAGACTATACAATGCTAGACTATACCATGCTAGACTATACCATGCTAGCCTATACCAAGCTAGACTAGACTGCCAAAGAACCATTCAGATTAACCCTAGACTAAACCATGCTAGACTATACCAGGCCAAAGAACCATTCAGATTAACCCTAGACCATACCATACTAGACTATACCATGCTAGCCTATACCAAGCTAGACTAGACTGCCAAAGAACCATTCAGATTAACCCTAGACTAAACCATGATAGACTATACCAGGCCAAAGAACCATTCAGATTAACCCTAGACCATACCATACTAGACTATACCATGCTAGGCTATACCATGCTAGACTATACCATTCTAGACTAGACTGCCAAAGGCCCATTCAGATTAACCAGGTCAGTCTATAATCAGTTTTTAGCAGTCTGCACCAAAAGCCAGTCTGTGTGTGTGTTAATGTATGTGTGCGTTTGTGTGTGTGTGT
>JAPMUY010001567.1:22500-27500 GCA_026901105.3 Galaxias olidus | reverse complement strand
TGCAAATGGAGGAAAATAAGAAGAGAGACACTCTGAGATCCACATGCACTCTGAGATCCACATGCTCTCTGACAGAAGTCTCCCAAAGAGAACACAGTAAATGTGAACGTTAATAAATTGTCAATGCAAGAGAAATGAGCTTCCCTTTTATGTTATTATACTGTGATGTTTGATGATAACAAATTGACGATGGTAGCACATTATTTTGAAGTAATATGCTTAACTGACAGTCCAAGTGTTTGAGAGTTTGGATTGCCTGAATACTGTTCATGAATAGGTTCCCATAATACGTTATGTGAACTAGCAGTGATGACGCTTCCATATTCTAGGACTACTTTGTTTAGATTGCCTTGAATGGAACCGTTTCCGCGGTTACAGCCTTTCCACATTGTCTGGCAAGTTGACCCAAAGGACAGGGCATCTGATGTGGTCACAAAGTCATCATCGACCATCAATAACAAAAACTCCTCCTCTTCTGAGAGGAAAAAAGAGAGGGATAAGCGAGCAGGGATGGAGGGATGACAGCACACTGAAAGAGTCAAATCTTTGTAGAGAAAAACAACCCTATGGTTATAATAACAAACAAACAAACAAACAAACAAAATCGATGAAAACTAAAATGAGACACACCAAAGTGCTGAGGAAAAGAAGAGAGAAGAGAGAGAGAGGTGCTTTTCATTTGAACAACTCCAGCAAACAAAGCAGCTGTTGATCCATTGCTTTGATGGCCCCACACCCCGCCTCCTGGCGAAGGGCTTGTCGCTGTAGTGGACAATGGGCAAACGATAAACAATCCCCCCTGCAGACTCTGTGCTAACCCTGCACTCTGTGCTCCCCACTGATAAATCATCCGTGCATGTCACTGTCCGGGAATATATCTCACCTTTCACTCCAGCCGCTCATCCCTAACCTTAGCCAGTCCGTGCGGGGAGTCTGTGCTTTAACAATAGTTTATTGATCGCTAAACCACCCACAGATTATCCAAATGGATCGTCTAATGGAGAGTTCTCTAAGAAAACATGATGATGCAGCTGACATATAATGTGTTCCCATAGTGCTGCTTGCTTCCTGTGTTGACTTTTATCAAGAGCACTTAGATGGTTCAAACTGGGACACTCTAGAACACTCTAGAACTCTGAGCCGCCTGCCAATCACCTTCTCTGCACTCCCCTTTTACTCTCTGCACTTCAATCTCTCGTTCTCGTCCTCTCTCTCTCTCTTGTTCCCTCTCTCCTTCTTTCAATATCTCTTTCTCTCTTTCTCTTCCTATTTCTTTCTCTTTCTGTATATCTGTATATACGTTTTCTCCACAATATTTATTTCTAATTTTGTTACCTGTCACTGCATCATGTCTTTCTGTCGGCGCACTCCCCCCAATCCCCCCCACCCTCCACCCACACACACTTCTTTGACTTTCTGTATAAGAGTCTTTCTTTCTCAGTATATGTCTCTTTTTCTTTGTAAGTGACATCTGGCTGGCTGGCTGGCTGGCTGGCTGGCTGGTTGGCTGGCTGGCTGGTTGGCTGGCTGGCTGGTTGACTGGTTCCCTGGCTGGCTGGTTGGCTGGCTGGCTGGTTCCCTGGTTGGCTGACTGGCTGGCTGTTTAGCTGGTTTGCTGGTTGGCTGGCTGGTTGGTTCCCTGGTTGGCTGGCTGGCTGGTTAGCTGGTTTGCTGGTTGGCTGGCTGGTTGGTTCCCTGGTTGGCTGGCTGGCTGGTTCCCTGGTTGCCTGGCTGGCTGGCTGGTTAGCTGGTTTGCTGGTTGGCTGGCTGGTTGGTTCCCTGGTTGGCTGGCTGGCTGGTTAGCTGGTTTGCTGGTTGGCTGGCTGGTTGGTTCCCTGGTTGGCTGGCTGGCTGGTTCCCTGGTTGGCTGGCTGGCTGGCTGGTTAGCTGGTTTGCTGGTTGGCTGGCTGGTTGGTTCCCTGGTTGGCTGGCTGGCTGGTTCCCTGGTTGGCTGGCTGGCTGGCTGGTTAGCTGGTTTGCTGGTTGGCTGGCTGGTTGGTTCCCTGGTTGGCTGGCTGGCTGGTTAGCTGGTTTGCTGGTTGGCTGGCTGGTTGGTTCCCTGGTTGGCTGGCTGGCTGGTTCCCTGGTTGGCTGGCTGGCTGGCTGGTTAGCTGGTTTGCTGGTTGGCTGGCTGGTTGGTTCCCTGGTTGGCTGGCTGGCTGGTTAGCTGGTTTGCTGGTTGGCTGGCTGGTTGGTTCCCTGGTTGGCTGGCTGGCTGGTTCCCTGGTTGGCTGGCTGGCTGGCTGGTTAGCTGGTTTGCTGGTTGGCTGTCTGGTTGGTTCCCTGGTTGGCTGGCTGGCTGGTTCCCTGGTTGGCTGGCTGGCTGGCTGGTTAGCTGGTTTGCTGGTTGGCTGGCTGGTTGGTTCCCTGGTTGGCTGGCTGGCTGGTTCCCTGGTTGGCTGGCTGGCTGGTTAGCTGGTTTGCTGGTTGGCTGGCTGGTTGGCTGGCGGAGCTTCCTAATCCCACGCTGACCTCAATCCAGTGATGTAATGGGTCATGTGACATGGGAGAGGTGGACCACGTAGAGTGTGTGAGTGTGTGTGTGTGTGTGTGTGTGGGGGGGGGGGGGGGGGGGGGCATCGTTCTAATCCCAACCAGCACCAGCACCGCCACCAATCACTGACTGCTGGATGTGTGTCTGTTTTGCAGTATGTGTGTGCGTGTGTGTGCGTGTGTGTGCGTGTGTGTGCGTGTGTGTGTGTGCACATGTGTGTATGCGTTGTTGCTGTGCGTCTGGGTGTGTGTGAGAGAGAGAGGCTGCACTTCTTTAGTAAATGTTTGGCTGAGTGTGTGTGTGTGTGTGTGTGTGTGTGTGTGTCTGTGAGAACCGTTTGCAAACAAACACGTCAACATGTTTGTTTGATTTCTGTGGGTCTCACTGAGTGACACATGAAAACATTAGAGAGGCTAGGTGTCTTTCTGCTACCGCCTGTCAGTAACCAAGGCAACAACAACACGTCAACCACTGCTCTCTTTGTTTACAATCAACAACATGGAACCCTCAAACAAATAACGGTTTACGTTGTAAAAACAAATAACTGTTTACGTCGTAAAAACAAATAACTGTTTTCATCTTAAAGACAAATAACTGTTTACATCTTAAAAACAAATAACTGTTTAAATCTTAAAAACAAATAACTGTTTACATCTTAAAAACAAATAACTGTTTACATCGTAAAAGGATCATGACATCTGTTATTATTTCCACTTCCTTTGAGTTCAGAAAACGTGAATTGTTTTCATTAAAGCAACTATAGGCAACCTTTGTATATTAACGGATTATCAACACATTTCCTCTGATATTGTAATGTCTTTGGGAGAATGGAAAAAAATCGCGGTTCAGATCAGTCCTCTTGAAGTCTCAATATTTAACACTCATTTTGTCTGTCATCGGTTACGATCTCTCGTGGAACTGTGACAAATTGCTTTATGGAACAAGGAAGTGCGTCACTAAATCAGGAAGAGATGTCAATACCTGGAGTATAGTCGTTGATCGCGCTAGCTACATGCAGTGACCACGAGCATTCTGCATGTCTTCTATGCGACGGTTAGGTCAAATAATTAAACTAAGCAAACGGTAGGGGTCTAGTTACTCTAGTAACTTTAAGGTATCACCTATCTATTAGTTGTAGTATTATACACTTAAAATACATTTAAAAAAAGAATGGTCATCATCATCATCATCATCTTCATCCGCTTTGTCCGGGGTCGGGTCGCGGAGGTAGCAGTTCCAGCAGGGCATCCCAAACTTCCCTTTCCCGGGCCACATTTATCAGCTCTGACTGGGGGATTCCAAGGCGTTCCCAGGCCAGTGTGGAGATATGATCCCTCCACCTGGTCCTAGGTCTGCCCCACGGCCTCTGCCCAGCTGGACGTGCCTGGAACACCTCCCTAGGGAGGCGGCCAGGTGGCATCCTTACTAGATGCCCGAACCACCTCAACTGGCTCCTTTCTACGCAAAGAAGCAGCGGCTCTACTCCGAGTCCCTCACGAATGGCTGAACTTCTCACCCTATCCCTAAGGGAGATGCCAGCCACCCTCCGGAGGAAACTCATTTCCGCCACTTGTATCCGCGATCTCGTTCTTTCGGTCATGACCCACCCTTCATGACCATAGGTGAGAGTAGGAACGAAGATAGACCGGTAGATTGAGAGCTTTGCCTTCTGGCTCAACTCTCTCTTCGTCACAACGGTGCGATAAAGCGACTGCAACACCGCACCCGCTGCTCCAATTCTCCGGCCCATCTCTCGTTCCATTTTCCCCTCACTCGAGAACAAGACCCCGAGATACTTGAACTCCTTCACTTGGGGTAAAGACTCATTCCCTACTTGGAGTAGACAATCCATCGGTTTCCTGCTGAGAACCATGGCCTCAGATTTGGAGGTGCTGAAAAGAATGGTAGAAAAATAAATAAATCAAACATAATACAGAGCTTTTCATTCTGTCAGTCATGACACAAATACAAATACAACATCTATTTACTAGAAATCCACACTCAAATGCTTCCTAACACCTATGAAAAGGGAATATTGAAAAGTCAATATGTTGTGTCATTTCTCTCCCAGCCAATGAGGTTTGTGCCCTGTCCAGTAGTGACAGCCTGTCTGTAGCTAGCCTGCTAAACTTGATGGAAAAGTTGTTTACGTGTTTCCATGGTTGCGTTTGTTTGTTTATTGTCAGTGCAGTGATTGGATGAGACCAGGTCGGAGGTGTTTTGACAGAGGATCCACTAAAGCACCTAAGGAAGGAAGCAAGGAAGCAAGGAAGGAAGTAAGGAAGTAAGTAAGTAAGTAAGTAAGTAAGTAAGCAAGTAAGTAAGTAAGTAAGGAAGTAAGTAAGTAAGTAAGTAAGTGAGTAAGTAAGTAAGGTTTATTTATATGGCACTTTTCACAGACATAAGTCACAAAGTGCTTTACAAGAGCAAAACTAAAAACACAATACATTAAAAATACACAAAAACAAATACACAATAAATACATAAAATGTAGACCTGGTACATA
>JAPMUY010001567.1:0-17500 GCA_026901105.3 Galaxias olidus | reverse complement strand
ATAGAAACAGAAGCAGAACATTGATGAGACTAATATAACACCACCCAAAGATCCTGAGGTATTGTTAACGTCGTCCCTTTCATTAAGGCTGTGGTGTAAAATCTAGAGTGTATAGAGGTGTTTTGTTTCTAAAGATAATTATATTGTGGAAATATCTTTAGTCTGACTTCAAAACTACATTTTAATTACATCGGAAACTGTTTTTATACTGTCGTTAATCTAATATCAGGTTTAGGAATGACTCAGAGAGAAAACCATTTGATTTTCAGGTCAGCCACTCTTTGTTCTCAGTCTTTGTTTTGAGGTGAAGGCCTCCGATGAACTGGTTTAGACATGGTCAATGTAGCAGTCGTTGGTATATTCTAGTACTTCTCCGCCATCTAGTGGTCCTTTAATGTAACTGTCAATCTAGAAAGTCAAGGACCCGAAATATCTTCAACAAAAGCGATTGTTTGGAGCAATATGTCATTATGTGTTACAAAAGTGTTTGAATACTCAGAGAGTGTGTGTGTAACATCCATTTATTACCACTTTATATGACAAATCTGGAAATTACAAACATCATTTTATTGAAACATGTCAACATTTCAAAAATCAAATTAAGAAACAAATGATTTAGAAGTGAACAGGGTGACACGGTAACCTGAGTAACGGTACACAACGATCGACTGATCTGGAGAAAGAAGCTAGGGGGGAACATCTACAGACAAACAACCAAAACTGAATTATTGATCACAGGAACATCAACAATACATTGCCACTTATTAAATCACCTCAATGTGTCAAAAATATATATAAATGTTATCGGAACACTGGGAATTTTTTTACTTTTTTTTTATTGAGAGACCTGGATAAGTTACCGTGAACCTCGCTAGTTAAAAAGGTTCCTTAAAAAAAGGATGAATTGTTTAGAAATATCTCTGAATTTACACTTTGCGTTATCATGCTTCGGGCACAAATCATTGGTTGACAAAGCCAATTGGAGAATACAAGGACAAGGTAAGGTTCCAATTCTTGGGCAGGGAAAAGTCATGAGAAGTCAGTGGACAAGAGGATCAAACTTTGGTTACCAAAATGAGTTTGCAGTTTCAAACATTCCAGTAGAAACCAAATATCCCAAAATATAACTGTGACATTCCCCCCAAATTTTCCTTTTATTTAGTTAATATTTCTTAACTTCCGCAATGAAAAAATGCTGGGTTTTTTTCAGCATTAAAAAAATAAGAAAATTGACAACATAACCATGATGATATTAATCAATATGGTAAAAATAGAACAATCGCAAAGATGTTTTTAAATTGTATACAATTTGCTGTGCTGACCAGAATCCACACCCACTCACAAAGCGACAAATGGAGGAGAGCCTTTAGCCTCATCTCCCTCCCTAACCCTCCAAACCAGATTCCAAATGCTCGTGAATCAGCAAAACAGACCTTGTTAAAGTTCAAAAACAAAAGCCTTCTGCCTGTCCAAACCATTTGAGATCTGCCACAGTGGTGAGGGCACAGGGTCTGTGTGAGTAGAGGGTAGAGTACAGGAAGTAGGGGGTCTGGGGCAGTCGTTGTAGCACCCTACCGAGGAAAAGGACTTTCTCCTCCGTAGACAAATTAAAACCCCACCCGTTCCTCACTGCCTGTCTAACCCATCCACCCAAAGAAGCCTCCATCTTTCTTTCTCCTATCCCTTCATCCCGTGTTCCTTTCCTCTTTTTATATCCTCCCTCCATCTTGTATTACTGCTTAAGAGACGTGTGTGTGTGTGTGTGTGTGTGTGTGTGTGTTTCTGGTCAGCCACCAGCCGGTACATGCACAGAAAGAAGAGTACCCTCTAAGAGAACGCTGCTCAAGAGCTCTAAGAAAAATCACGACTATACACTTTATTCTTAATATCATAATCATAGATTTTCTACACACTACCGACATGGGAGAAGAAAGAGGGAGGTAGAGAGGGAGGGAGGGAGGGAGGGAGGGAGGGAGGGAGGCGTGTTTTTAGGCGCGCTCCCCGCGGATGCGGCGTGCCAGCTGGATGTCTTTGGGCATGATGGTGACACGCTTGGCGTGGATGGCGCACAGGTTGGTGTCCTCAAACAGACCCACCAGGTAAGCCTCGCTGGCCTCCTGCAAGAGACAACGCACGGTCGTGAGAGACAGAAAGTCACCAGACGTGTTAGGGTCAATCCACTGAGGTCAGAGGTCAGATCAAATAGAGTTCAGGTATGCGGGTTGAACGTTTACACAGACCTGCAGGGCTCCGATGGCTGCACTCTGGAAACGCAGGTCAGTCTTGAAGTCCTGAGCAATTTCTCTCACCAGGCGCTGGAAGGGCAGTTTGCGGATCAGCAGCTCAGTGGACTTCTGGTACCGACGGATCTCACGCAGAGCCACAGTACCGGGCCTGGAATGAAGTGAGAGGGGAGGGTGGGCGAGAACGACATTTTAAGTACTGGACTTATTGATCATTTTGTATTCTGCATCCACTTATAGAGCTAAGTGATCTCAGGGCTGGGCAGGCTCCAGGGCCTTCTAAAATAGACAGGACTAACGGCTACAGCAAGATAGAGGTGATGTTCAGACCCACTGTAGCATTGGATGTTATTGTGTGTGTGTGTGTGTGTGCGTGTGTGTCTGTTCACATAACATTCCTCTGGAGCGCCATAATTGTCTTCATGTTTCCAAAACTGGGAATACTGGGTGGATGATACTGGGAAGGATGATATCATCACCGGACACACACACACACACACACACACACACACACACACACACACACACACACACACACACACACACACACACACACACACACACACACACACACACACACACACACACACACACACACACACACACACACACACACACACACACACACGCACACGCACACGTTCACATTTACACTTAGGTTTTCCATCTAGGATTCTAGATTTATTTTACCAAACAAGAGCGAAGTCATTTCATAAAGAACTATAAACAAATCTAAAAGACTCAGATTCTTTCCCAAGTATGTAAATCCTGATAAATATGTGTGTGTGTGTGTGTGTGTGTGTGTGTGTTTAGGAAATGGAAAAGTTTGAATCTCTCCTCTCCTTCCTTTTACTCCCTGTGTTGCCATGGGGACCGTCTCACCTGTAGCGATGGGGCTTCTTCACCCCCCCGGTGGACGGGGCACTCTTGCGGGCAGCTTTAGTGGCCAGCTGCTTACGTGGGGCTTTGCCTCCAGTGGACTTACGGGCGGTCTGCTTGGTACGGGCCATAGCAACTAATTGTAGTGATCACCTTTAGAAAGAGGAAATAGACAGCAGGTTGAATTTAACTTGTTAGAGATGAGACCTGAATAACATGAATTGTTAGGGTTATACTTAGGGTTGTGAATACCTCATAGCTTAATTTAACAATTTAGGGTTATTTTATAACCGGAAGAATGTTGTATTCATACAATGTGGGATAAAAACATTCTTCAACGTTTTAAGATTTTCTGATCTTCCAATTAATTTTCCCCAACAATTAAATTCAACCTTATTGTTATTATTTCCTTTTTATTCCGTTAAACTGTCCTACTCATTAAAAAAAATCTGATGTTTATATATATGTTCCGCTTTATGCAAACTGAAAGTAAAACATACGAGGTTAGCTCTGTCAACCTTAACTAGTTTCAAAACAACCCAACTTGCGACTCTCCACAAATATTGCGTCAACCTAATATAAATGCTATCAATCATGAGGGGAAAACATGGTAATTGGCTGAACTGGCAAGCATATTGTGTAAACATTACATTTGGGCCAATCAGCAATAAGTGCGTTAAGAAGAGGCGGGATCTACGCTCTGTAACATTGGTTCTAGTCCCACCCCCTTCGGCTATGATGATGGCGTCTGTTTGATGCGCAAACGGGATAAGGACCCTGGGCAGACGAGAACCGGACTAGCACCAAAACTTTGATTATTTAAAAAATAAGAGACTTATTAACATACAAAACAACAACTATTACTAAAAGAAGACATTTCAAAGAATGCGTACACCGGCTTCGGAGCACCGATCGGATCCGAACAACAGAGTATGACCGAACTGAACCCGCGCAGAATTTGAAAGAGTATTTTCCACACGTCTGAACGGGTGTAGAAAAAGACTGCATTTCTCTGTCGCTTCGTGATCTGTGTTGGTTATTTTTCCCCACGATGATTTTTATGTTATTTCTCAACCAAATAACGTGAGAAATGGGTCTAAATGTAACTTTCAAAATACAAAGTTTTCTTTTATTTAAGATAGTTGGATTTGAACGACTTACCTAGGGTATAATAGCCTTTTAAAGATGTGGCAACTCTTTCGCTGGTCTCTTATTTTCTTCTCCTATCCACAATGGGAACCAAACGTCCAGCGGGAAAATGGCCGCCGCGTCAATCATTTTCCCCACAATGCAATAGTGTTTAGATTTTGTTTGGCTACTTTGGTTTATTTCTGCTCTTTGATCTAAGTAGGAAAACAATATTTACAATGCCAAAGATCTGAAATATCCAAACTATCTTAACTAAAGTACTGATAATTATTTGTCTTAATAAGTTAGTGTAAAACAATCATTCTTTTTTTTTTTTTTTAAGACAAGACTTTCTGTCTTAAAATAACTTATTTTCATCCATGATGCAGTTTGAGACATAGCATATATTCATTTGGCAAACGTTTGCCATTTATGTATTTTTTTTTTTAATGGGGGAAAGAGCAATCTATATGCATCTCATCAGGTTAAATTAATTTGTTTGATATCTACATTTTGTATGCTCATTACAACCCAGGTTTTATTTTTATTTTATAGTGGTTTATTTTAAGACTTGTACACTTTGTTTAATCACAACAATCCATTTATTGTCACCTTGGCATGTGAATTCCGAATTGTACAAATATTTGACAAAAAAAGAAAAGTCAAACTAGGTAATAAAAAAAAGAAAGAAAAGGTTCACATCAACCTGAGAGAAAAACAAAAGAAATATTACCTGGATTTTATAGATTGGCTACAAATCAAAACATGACAAACACTGGTCTGCTACATATACGCCGTTTGTACGCGGTCAAAGCATGCATTGTCATTTTGTGTAATTGACACCCAAATCAACCTTTAGTACTCAGATACTTTGAACAGTAGAAATACACCATTATCGTAAAAAACACTATTACATCCAATTCCTGTTTAAAAAATAAAAAATGCAGTTTTAGGAAAGAAAACCCCCGTTATCAACGTGTTCATAGATGCAGAAGATTCTTTTTTTTTGTCTCAAACTAGGATCTATTTTAGTATAATATTTTCCACGCTGTTTGATGAGCTCACACAGGTTCCTGGCACCACAAAAAAACGTTCTACCTAACTACAACTAGGCATTCCTATGAGATATTTCAACATGGTGTGTGTTTGTGTGTTTAAGATCAGCAAAAAACTGGTAGATACATATAAAGATAGTATAAACTAAGTCTGCTATGAGGAGCACCAAAAGAGACAAGACTATATCTTTTACAGTCATCACAATCATATATATATATATATATATATATATATATATATATATATATATATACATATGACTCAAACCAAGCTACAAACAAAGGATGAGTGAGGGAGGGATGGAGTGAAAGTGGGTAGGACACATATGAGGGGAGAGGAAAATAGATAGCAAAGAAGAAAGTTAGTTGTGGGGCCTTTAGGCGCGCTCCCCGCGGATGCGGCGTGCCAGCTGGATGTCTTTGGGCATGATGGTGACACGCTTGGCGTGGATGGCGCACAGGTTGGTGTCCTCAAACAGACCCACCAGGTAAGCCTCGCTGGCCTCCTGCAAGAGACAACGCACGGTCGTGAGAGACAGAAAGTCACCAGACGTGTTAGGGTCAATCCACTGAGGTCAGAGGTCAGATCAAATAGAGTTCAGGTATGCGGGTTGAACGTTTACACAGACCTGCAGGGCTCCGATGGCTGCACTCTGGAAACGCAGGTCAGTCTTGAAGTCCTGAGCGATTTCTCTCACCAGGCGCTGGAAGGGCAGCTTGCGGATCAGCAGCTCAGTGGACTTCTGGTACCGACGGATCTCACGCAGAGCCACAGTGCCGGGCCTGGCGACACACACATAACGATAGAAAAACACATTAATTGTGGTGAAATATAGTTTACAACACATACAATTCTAAAATAAACATTTGTGAGAAGCATGTTTACTTGTATGTGGCTATTTGGGTCTCACCTGTAGCGATGGGGCTTCTTCACCCCCCCGGTGGACGGGGCACTCTTGCGGGCAGCTTTAGTGGCCAGCTGCTTACGTGGGGCTTTGCCTCCAGTGGACTTACGGGCGGTCTGCTTGGTACGGGCCATAGCAACTAATTGTAGTGATCACCTATTAAGAAAAAGGTGTTTAATAACATGGTATTAAACAAAAAAAAAGCTTTGCATCGGAATCAACTGTTAAGATACGATTGCTTAATATAGATAGTATATATATATATATATATATATATATACACACACACACACACACAGACGACTGTTTATGTAATAATATATACATACATAATTTATTATGAGATGTAAAAATAATCTTTACTGAAAGGTGAAAATGTCTGTATGACAGAAAAAATGTGTTACATTAAAATATCAAATCCAGTCAAAAACAGTGTCCAAGGCAGACGCTTTTGCGTTATACAACGAAATTGACATATATAGTAGCCATTCACGGCGTCTGCCTCTCATCCACGGACCAATAAGAATGTGGTCCTAGGTATAAGAGGCGGGGTAATGAGCCACATTGCACCAATAAATACGAAACAGTTGTTAAACCAATCCCGCCCATTGCAGGCTTAAAATGGGTGTGCACGTTTCGTATGTCTACATCGCCCGGGTGCGCAGACCGCATGGTTTTTTATTCAAAATAGACTATCTTGAGGAGAAAGCGGAGCGTCCCACCCACCCGGGTTGCCCCGTCTCCCTAAATCATTGCTTTCAGAAACTATGGCTGGTGGCTTGTAACAAGAATGTAAACGGGAAGGAAAATTCGTTGTTACAAAGCAGAGGGGGTGACCATAAATACGACTTAATTATAGCAAAACTGCGACATTAAACCGAAACGCGATTTTTGAAGATGATACTACACACTACAAGGGGTCGAGTGATAAACAATATTTTGTCAGATGACCCCTCACTATTGGCGCATAACCGAGTCAAATTCGACTAGATCATAAGTGCTGTGGTCACCGACCCAAGCAGGCAGATAATAGCTAGCTTTTTATGTCGTCTAGATCGCGTTTTCTTTTTGACAAAAAATAACAACAGAACAATATCCATTTAAAAACTTTAATATATAAAATTCTAAATCAGAGTTTTATCTAAAAAATTATGCTTACCTTTTCAACTTACAAAAAGAATGTAAGCTTAAATTTCAAATTAGTCTCGTGTCTCGGTAATAACGTTGTTCACTCAATAAAATGAAGGCTGGGACAGAGGGAAAAAAAGGAAAAGAAGAACATAGTAGAGAGACGGGACACGTTTCCCACAATGCATTTGGAAAAACATTGTTTCATACAATTCTGCAGACACCTTTTAGTTTTTTTATTGATAAACAATATAGTATACAGAGTTCGCAATGCAAAGAAAAGGTTTTGAATAAAATGTTAACTTAATACTTTTGATCTGACATAAAGTGCTCATGTGTAGCTCTGATTAAAGTAACTGCACATAGCTATTAATGCCAAGGTTAAATAGGCACAAAACAACGACCTTGACACTAATTCATGCTACAACAAGCAACTAATAAAGAACGTTAAATCATACAGTGTGGCTAGCTCTATACAGTATTAATAATAAAAATGCATATTAGAATGTAAAACTACAAATCAGAAAATAATAAGCATATAATTCATATGGTTGTTTTTATAAAAAGAGAAAGTTCTCATGCAGTTCCCTTATTATAATTTGCCACCTTATCACATTTTAGATTGTGATTTTGATATGACAGCACAGTCTTGAGTAAATAAAACGGAAAAAAATTTTGATTGTTATGAACAAAAACACAATTACCCACTATATATAAATAACCTTTTAATTTTAATACAAAAACAGGACGAACTGAATAGATCTGTCTAGATATGTGCCAGTAGATGTGTGTCCCTGCCATCAAACCAGGTCCCTGTATGGCACCATCATTTCTATTCACAATCCTATAGGGGGCGCCAATTAAAAACATCTCATGTACCTATCTAAAAGAGCAAGAAATTGTTTTTCCAAATTTCCAGTGTTCCAACATGGCGTCGACGAAGCGGGCGAAACGCATGGCGGCTGGGCAGCCCGGATTTATCTCTTTAAAAGAATCCAACAATCCCAAAAACTCCGATAGCAGTCGAAGAAAGCGTGTGAATAAGAATAAGAAAAAGAGCTGGAACAAACACAGCGATATACAAGATGTCGAAGAGTTTTTAGAAGATGTTAGGCTTCAGGAGAGAGCTACAGGGTACGCATGTGTTAAGAGACTCAGGCTAGCTAACCAGCCGATCAATGCTAGCTACATTTAAGGCATCTAACTCAGTTAACACTCCAAACTTAATACAATTTACCTTTGCACAATGCATGTTACAAATAGTTAGTACTTGGGGTAGTTTTACCGGGTATCCTACTGTCATTATCCTAATTTGTTTACCAGCGAACTAACTACGTCGAGGCAATTTATGTTGGCTCCAGGCCCATTGCCACTGGTCCATTTAATTTACACGTCTTGATATTATCGAGTGACTTAACCTGCATTCTTGTGGTTCCACAGAGGTCTGATAGCCGATAAGTCCGATGAAAGCCTGTTCTTTCTGGACGTTGGAACAAAGATAGCACAGAAGCCGACAGGTACATTTGTCCAAATGAAATGGCGACAAATTCGTTTACGGTTCACGAATATGTTATGGCATGTGAAGTTCATGATAAGGGAGCTATGTACAATTTTTGGTGACATTTTAGTCTCATGCTATTTACTGTATTTTTATAACCGGTTTGTTTGTATTGTTTGATGGCCAAACTGCTGCTATTTATTACGCTTTCATGTAGTGCCCGAAGAGGTTTCGCATGGAAGGAAAAGGAAAGATAAGCCGTTGCGTATAGATCTGATTTTACAACATGACTCCCTCGTTTCTGCACCTAAAGAGTGAGTTCACGTATCACCATTGTTTACAGTTTCATCCTGTTATCTTATTCCTTATCTCTTGTCCCATAGCAAAACACGCTTCGATTCAGCTTGTGTGTGTGAGTGTCCATTGATGATTTCATCCTTGCGCTCCCAGTATTCCCAGTTTTGGAAATGTGAAGACAATTATGGAGCTCCAGAGGAATGTTATGTGAACACACCTCTGGGATCTGAGGGCACACACACACTTACTATGTACACTGCCCAAATAGATGTAAGACACAAGTTGTCTTGATTCTGTTTATTACATTCTTATTCCTGCTCTCTGTTCTCTCTTTCTCTTTTTCCATCTCTCAATTACAAATCCTCCCACCTATCTCTCCACCCCACTCTCCCTCGGTTGGTCCCCCTACACTCCTCCCTCCAGCATCTTATCTCACCAGGTGCCAAATGCCAAGAAGTTACGCCGTATGGCCCGGAGAGCAGAGGAGCTGGCCGCCAGGGGCAAGGTGACAAAAAGACAAAAGCGGCTGACGACCCCGCGACCTTTTGCCAAGACTATCGCAAATCCGTTGCCGTCGAAACTGGCAGTGACTAAGGCTGGCACCCAAGTTGACAGAGACTTCTACGACTTGTGGGGCGCAGAGGGTGAGTTCTAGGAAGCTGAGAGTGTGTTTGTGATTTGTGTGTGTGCATGCCTCTACCTGTGTCTGTTGTCATGTCTGAGTTAAAGAAATGTGTTTATTTGTGGCTGTGAGTGTATTAGAAAATAAGACTCTTGAAGGAAAACACAGCATTGTTTACTCTATGGACGGTTTTAAAACCAAGAACTGCTACATGTGTGCGTTGTGACCACTTCTTGTTTGTGACCACTTCTTGTTTGTGACCACTTCCTGTTTGTGACTACTTCCTGTTTGTGACTGCTTCCTGTTTGACTGCTTCCTGTTTGACTGCTTCCTGTTTGACTGCTTCTTGTTTGTGACTACTTCTTGTTTGTGACTACTTCCTGTTTGTGACTACTTCCTGGTTGCGACTACTTCCTGGTTGTGACTTTTTCCTGTTCTTTGTAATGGCAGCCGTACAGACAGCAGATCCCTGGTACATGGAACAAACTGGCAGGAAGCGAGTGAAGGTACAAAAAGGTTTTTTAAATTTGGTTCTCTGATTTAGCGTGTTCTAATAAAGTATTATTACGTTAGAGAGCTATATCGCTCTATACTGTGAGCTAGCGATCGGATATTATTTCTATGATCAAACCTTATTGTTTACATTTCAGCGTCCAGCGAAGCTGAACGAGAAGCCTTCTCTCCTACCCGCTGTGGAGGTGATTGCCCCTGGAGGCTCCTACAACCCAGAGTTCCTCTCCCATCAGGTGAGGAGGGGTTGGCGTTCAGGTTGCATGGTGTGAACTTGGGCCGTGGATGTGTCTTTGTCACCCCATTTTATGTGGTCATGTGAAAACTGTTACATGACACAATACATTTCAACATCAGCTGTAAGACTAGCAGTACTGGTTTCATAATACATTTATGTACCCACTACTGTGTTCTACTGTGTTCTACTGTGTTCTACTGTGTTCTATATGTCTATAAAGTCCTCTCGCTTGAGATTATTTTGTTATTTACGGCAGAGATGTAGTGTAATCAACATTTGACGCAAAATAGCAAGTGAAAAGGTAGGATGAAATTCCCCTTTAATTCCTGTCCCCGTGTTGCTCCGTGCCCAGGCCCTGCTGCAGGAGGCTCATGACGTGGAGGTGAAGAGGCTGAAGGCAGAGGAAAGAGTCGACAGGCAGCTGGCCGTCAACAGAGAAGACTTTGCCACAGAGGTGAAGTAGCACGTTAAAACCCAGCATGTAGTCCTCCTCACAGCAGAGGGCACTGCGCTCCCACAGGCTACACCGTGAAAAGAGTCACATGAGATAGATAAAAGGATTTGGTCGCTGGCATGTGTGGTAACAAGACGTCAGCCCCATACACCTGATAGACCTCTAAGAACTACTGGATATTAAGTGTGTGTGTGTGTGTGTGTGTGTGTGTGTGTGTGTGTGTGTGTGTGTGTGTGTGTGTGTGTGTGTGTGTGTGTGTTTCCCCCCACTGCAGGAGACAGTGTTTGAAGAGAAAGTGCAGGGTCTGATGGAGGAAGAGGAAGAGGAGGAGGAGGAGGAGGAAGACTGGTCGGAAGAGGACGATGTTCCAGTAGGAGCTGTGTCCCTTATGGATAAGAAGACGGAGAAACAGAGGAGGAAAGAGCGGGAGAGCAAGGTCAAGGTAAGAGAGCACCCCCTAAAAACACTGGGATGGCTTCGGGAGTTGTAGTTTTTCCTCTCCCTCTTTCTGAACAGTAGGTATTTTCAAATCCTTCTGATTTTCTCAGTAAATTTTTTTACCATCATCTTTCTTTCCTCTTTCTTCATTCTCTCACTCCTTTCTCTCTTTTTTCTCCTCCCTCCGTCTCCAGGAGCAACAGAAGCAAGCGCTCCGAGTGCAGACGGACCGGCGCCAGCAGCTCTTCCAGCTACGCTCCATCCAGTCGGCCCTGAAGAGGAGGGAGCACACCACCCGTCTGAGGCAGGCCCGACGCAAAGCCAAGCAGGAAGCCCAGAAGAGCCAGCCCAGGAGGCTCGGCAAGCTCAGGTAAGCAGAGCAGTGACCTGCACGACCTCTGACCTTAAACTAAACTATAAACCTACCCAGAACTAAAGTACCCATCTACTTTAATCCAAACTCAACCTACCTACCTTACACCAAACTATCAACCTATCTACCTTAAACTAAACTACCAGCCTACCTTAAACTAAACTTCCAACCTACCTTAAACTAAACTACCAGCATACCTTAAACCAAACTACCAGCGTACCTTAAACGTAACTACCAACCTACCTTAAAATAAACCACCAGCCTACCTATCTCAAGTAAGCAGAGCAGTGACAGAAACATTTCAAATGTTTTATTGTACTATTTTTGTATATATTGTTTCTACATTCTATGCCATGTATGGTGACCTTGGGTGTCTAGAAAGGCACCTATAAAATAAAATGTATTATATAAAAAAACTAAAAAAAAATCTTTTTCATACTTTCCTACCTTCTCTTTCTCTGTGTAACTCCTCTTCCTCCAGGTTTCAGCCTCAAGACCTCGAGGTCCAGCTGAGTAATGAGTTGGCTGGATCCCTGAGGAAACTCAAGGTGAGAGGGCTGGCTGAATGGAGGGATGGGAGGGATAGATAGGAGGGATGGAGGGATAGAGGGATGGATGAGAGGGATGGACGGGAGGGCTGGCTTGCTGGATGGCTAGATAGCTGAATGGATGGCTTTTACGCTTTAAAACCGATGGTTCCCAACCTGGGGGTTATATCAGAAGGGCAGTTGTTTGTACATGTGTGTGTGAGTGTGTTTATTTCTTGTTTTGATGACAAGACCGTTTTGAATGCCTGAGTTAGGAGTTCTGGTGGGAAATATATTGTAGGGGAACTACTAGTTTAGATAATATAATACATTTTTAAAATGTATGCGTCTTTGGACAGCTGTATTGCTTATATTTGTAGTATATGTTAATTTGTTTTCTTGGGTAATTTTTTATGTAAAAAACCTGTTCTAATTGAAACAGAACCTATGGTACTTGTTCCATGTCTGTCTGTCTCACTCCCTCCTGTGTAATTCCCTGTCTTTGCAGCCAGAGGGCAGTGTCCTCAAAGATCGCTTCAAGAGTCTACAGAAGAGAAACCTCATAGAACCCAGAGAAAGAGCCAAGTATGAAACTCAGTTCTCATGTTCTATCCATTTTCTTGTTCATTTGGTGCCAGTTTATATTTGTAAACAAACATTATTAGTTATTTCAGTTACATGGCAGAAAGGTCTTTAGATTGAGCAGTATCACCCTAGACACATGGAACACAACCTCACAAACAATGGAATAAAAATAATGGATTAAAAACAATGGAATAAAAATAATGGTATTTTTGACTTTTTGTGTCTTTCTTCCATTCTCTATTCCATTGTCCTCTAAATCAATCTCTGTCTCTCTCCCTGTCTCTCTCCCGGTCTCTCTCCCTGTCTCTCATTGTCTTTTCCCTTCACCAGGTTCAAGAGGAGACACAAGCTGAAGTACACAGAGAAGAGAGCCTTCAGGGATATCACTGCCTAGACCAGGACCCAGAGAAAAAGGCAGACCAACACACGTACTGTGAAACATTGACGGACAGTCACAACTCAGAACCGCAGACATGGCGGCTCTGTTAGTTTGTTTGCGTTTGGAGGTGTTTTCTTGGCAGCGTTAAAATGACCAGAAACAGTTTAATTTCCCTCAGCAGGGGATGGTAGGGAAAGTTTTACGGAAATAAAGAACTCAGAATCAGACTATATGGAAATATGCTTTCATAGACAATAATTTTAGGAGCAGACAGATCTAATATCTAGATTTGGAAAGTCAAAAGCTCCAAGTGTATCCTGTTCACTGACTGCTTTACCTATCAATTTATTGAGCTGTTTGTGTGCTTTGGTCACAACTGTGTTCAGTAAGTGTGAAAGCTAATGGAAAAGGATTCCAAATGCATTTTATACTTTGTGTCATTGTATATGACTGTTGAGCAGAAATAAAATGCGCCCCCCCCCCCCCCCCCCAGTCATCAAATCCTTTTTGTTCAGCATACTTTTATCTATCCCATAGTTGTAAATCATTCCAGACACTCGCATGCGAAAATAAAATTGTTTGTATTTTACATAACTTGAAATCCCCTCTTTTCTGTGGCCTGCTTGCTGACCTTCAAGAGTGACTTCAGGCGGATCAGAGTTCCTATAGCTGTGCTGTGGAACATCAACCCTATGTATCACTATGGCACTCGACAAAGAGAGATCTTTAGCTTGAAGATTTGGAGTGTTATGACATGCAAAGGGATTTTAAAAGAAAATCTAGAATGAAAATCCCGTATTCATCGTTTGCCGATGCTGAGATGAAAGGGGATATAATTAGTGTGATGTGAGGATTTGTCATTATTGATAAATATCTGCTGTTGCCAGAACAGCTCTAAAACCTGAAGTCACAAATCATCCCCTGTCTATAATTAACATGGACGAGACCACACACTGGGGAAACATTGATTATTCTAAGTAGATGCAGACCACACACTGGGGAACCATTGATTATTCTAAGTAGATGCAGACCACACACTGGGGAAACATTGATTATTCTAAGTAGATGTAGACCACACACAGGGAAACATTGATTATTCTAAGTAGGTGTATACCACACACTGGGGAACCATTGATTATTCTAAGTAGATTCAGACCACACACAGTGGGGAAACATTGATTATTCTAAGTAGATGTAGACCACACACAGGGGAAACATTGATTATTCTAAGTAGGTGTATACCACACATTGGGGAAACATTGATTATTCTAAGTAGATGTAGACCACACACAGGGGAAACACATTTTTTCTAAGTAGATGTAGACCACACAGTGGGGAAACATTGATTATTCTAAGTAGATGCAGACCACACACTGGGGAAACATACATTTATTCTAAGTAGATGCAGACCACACACTGGGGAACCATTGATTATTCTAAGTAGATGTAGACCACACAGTGGGGAAACATTGATTATTCTAAGTAGATGTAGACCACACACAGTGGGGAAACATTGATTATTCTAAGTAGATGTAGACCACACACTGGGGAAACATTGATTATTCTAAGTAGATGCAGACCACACAGGGGAACCATTGATTATTCTAAGTAGATGTAGACCACACACAGGGGAAACATTGATTATTCTAAGTAGATGTAGACCACACACAGGGGAAACATTGATTATTCTAAGTAGATGTAGACCACACACTGGGGAAACATTGATTATTCTAAGTAGATGCACTTTGCAACAGAGTCAAGATCTAATCGCTACTCTAAACATTCCTGGAGTTTTCCATCAGTACACATACAATATTACATACAGCACTGCTGCCCCGTTTCTCTGGAACTCCCTTCCCCCAGATATCCGGAACTCTTGACTCCATTAACATCTTTAAATCCCGTCTCAAACCCACTGGTTTTCCTTAGCTTTCCCCCAGTGTGTGCCTGTTGTACAGTGTCCTTAAGTTACTAGAAAGACGCTTAGAAATCCTATGTTTGATTAGTATTTCTCTTAAAAGTATGAAAGTATAAAACTTTAAAAGTAAAGCCTCTGTATAATAATAATGATATCAATCCCATAATATAGACTACTAATCCCTTTCCACCGCAAATTCCACAGAGATTATTATTCATGATTAGCAGTCATTCTTATCAGCTATATAAGTGTTCTTGAGATAGTCATACGCAAACGTCTTTCTGCGGGCAGTGGAACGTTCCACGAGGTGATTGGCTGGGGACTGCTAGAAGGCTGTGAGGTTGGGTCTGCTTCAGTCCACTCCGTTTGGGGTCAAACCTGCAGGATTGGGTCTGCTTCAGTCCACTCCGTTTGGGGTCAAACCTGCAGGATTGGGTCTGCTTCAGTCCACTCCGTTTGGGGTCAAACCGTGACCCCTATCAGGGACTGGATCCTTACAGTCGGATGGAAACGTACTGCAGACCGTTTAGGATACATCTTAAAAGAATTGTCCTGTGGGAGCAGGGAATCTGAATGCAATCTTCCGCGTGGGATCACAAGGCTAAAGGATATTTCTGTGCCGATCTATTGTCAATACTGGATTTGTATTTTCACTGAGTTCTATGTGGAGTTCTGGCTTTAACTCAGTTTATATTTCTTGTAGGAGTTTCTTCATGTGTTCTGGTAGTCCCAGTCAGTATTGTGTGTGTGTCTGCGTGTGAACCATGACGACCGGTACGTCTGGGTCTGATGTGGGAAGATGCTTTCATGTTCATCCGCTGTGGTCCCCCCCCCCCAACCCCCTCTCTCTAAACAGTTTACCTGCCCCTCTCCCTCTCTCTCTCTCAATAGAGTTTACCTGCCCCCCCTCTATACAGTTTACCTGCCCCCCCCCCTCCTCTATACAGTTTACCTGCCCCCCCCCCTTTCTCTATACAGTTTACCTGCCCCCCCCTCTCTATACAGTTTACCTGCCCCCCCCTTTCTCTATACAGTTTACCTGCCCCCTCTCTCTCTCTCTCTATACAGTTTACCTGCCCCCCCCTCGCTCTCTCTATACAGTTTACCTGCCCCCCCCCCTCTCTATACAGTTTACCTGCCCCCCCCCTTTCTCTATACAGTTTACCTGCCCCCTCTCTCTCTCTCTCTATACAGTTTACCTGCCCCCCCCTCGCTCTCTCTATACAGTTTACCTGCCCCTCTCTCTCTTTACAGTTTACCTGGCCCCCCCTCGCTCTCTCTATACAGTTTACCTGCCCCCCCCCCCTCTCTCTCTCTATACAGTTTACCTGCCCCCCCCCCCTCGCTCTCTCTATACAGTTTACCTGCCCCCCTCTCTCTCTTTACAGTTTACCTGCCCCCCCCTCGCTCTCTCTATACAGTTTACCTGCCCCCCCCCTCGCTCTCTCTATACAGTTTACCTGCCCCCCCCTCTCTCTGAGAGCTTCAGAGGAGCAGTGAACCCACTCCTCTAATGTGGTCCGTCAGGGAGCCCTTTGATGTGCACGTGAAACGTGTTTGTTAGAACAATAAGTTATCATGTTAGAACATGAAATTGTCATGTTATTATGTGAAAAACAGTGTTATGACAATAAACTTATCACGTTATAACGTGATATTGATCTTTTTTTATTTTTCTGGCGTGGCAGAATCAGCAACTTATTCCGTGTGACTGAAATATTTACTGTATTACAATAAGACACTCATCATTGTGTGGGCTCCTGTTTGCTGCTGGAATAGAACTGTTTGGGACAATTTATTAACTTGCTAGGATTGAAGTGAATTTAATTCAAGCTCCATAACAGTAATGTATAACTCCTCTGGATTGTTTAGACTTGCTTCAGCATTCCATGATGACTTCTTCTAAGCTACCAAGCAGCTTTAATTATGGAATAACTTCCGCCGTTGAAGTAAATTTTTTTGTTTAGTTAGTCTTTGTTTGTATTGTATTGGAGTTTTCCCCGGAGAACGAGAGGGTTGCCTCTTTGCGACTGCAAGTCGCTGAGGGGAAGGCTCTGACAGTTGTTTGTGCTTATGCACCAAATGGCAGTTCAGAGTATTCTGCCTTCTTGGAGTCGCTGGGTGGGGTCCTGGAAAGGGTACCATCTAGTGATTCTATAGTTCTGCTGGGGGACTTCAACGCCCATATGGGTGACGATGGAGAAACCTGGAGAGGGGTGATTGGGAGGAATGGCCTGCCCGATCTGAACCAGAGTGGTGCTTTGTTGTTGGACTTCTGTGCTAGGCATAGATTGTCCATAACGAACACCATGTTCGAGCATAG
>JAPMUY010001566.1:165000-177500 GCA_026901105.3 Galaxias olidus | reverse complement strand
CCCAATGGACAACGTCTGTCCAAAGCCTGAGTCCTTGTGCCGTGATTTCCACCTTACCGACCAGCCACTGTTGGAACAAACACAACATGGCGTCGTTCAGAGCGCTTATCACCTCCATTGTTGCTCTCTCTCTTGTTTTGTATGTCTGTCCATATAACAAACTCCTGTAGGGACTCGCAATCACATCACCACAGCACATTGAACTCAATGGACTTTGATTTGATATCCGAGTGGAAACAGAGACACCCTCTCCCTTTGTGTTGAAATCAGGTCTGATGTAATCTGATGGAAACACGCTGTGATAAATGACGAACGTATGAATGGCGTCGTTTAAGGTCGGGGGGGAGCAGGTTCGTTGTTTTTTGTCACATGTTTTAGATCCCTTGTCACATGTTGGGCAGATGTGAGGGCCTGTCAAGGACTTACTTTCTCTGTGTGTTTGAGTGTCAGTGTGTGTGTGTGTGTGTGTGTGTGTGTGTGAGAGAGTGTGAGTGTGTGTGTGTGTGTGTGTGTGTGTGTGTGTGTGTGTGTGTGTGAGAGAGAGTGTGAGTGTGCGCGTGCGTGTGTTCGTTTTGGTTTTGCGTCTGTGTTGTGGGTCTACAGCCTGTTAGCAGGACAGATGAGATGTTGATTTAGCTCAAATACCAAGTGGTGAACATGGGCAACGGAGTTCTTAGGCTATCTACACCCCCCTCCACACACATCCTCACACCCTCACACCCTCACACACACCCACCCCCCACCCCATTGACCTGTCAGGGACTTAGACCAGCGTGTGCGATCATGTCACCACTGTCCAGAGGGAATCAGGGGGAAAACATGAGTGTGAAAGGTAAACAGCCTCAGAATCCTCCAGTGAGTCACGCTGCGGCCTTTGTTCTGAACTTCACTCCACCCTAAGGTGGGACATTTAGGGACATCTATAACCCATTCTAAACACGCATATTTCACTAGTGCACTGATGTTTACGTTGTTTATTTTATTTTTATAAAATGTCAATTTATTTTTATTGTTGCTGTTTTTCACTATGTGGGCACTGCCAAGTATTTTAATGTGTTCTACTTTATTTTGTTTTAATTATTTTATACTCTATTCTATTCATAAATAAGTAAATTTGTAAATTTGTTACGAAATAAATGTCACTGTCCTACTGACACTTGAAACCATCAAAGATGCATACTCCTAAAACAGCATAATGGCATTACAATTTGTTTGAGCTTCAACATATTCACCATCATTAACCGTTAATGTTAATCCATGTTCAAGAAGGATTAAGCTGGTGCAGAACAGGATAATATAGGCCATGTCGATGAGAAAGAAACCCCTCTCTGTTCTCCGCTGAAGCCCCTTTGTGCTGTATTGCCCGAGAGCAGTGGAGCTATTAGCGGCTAACATAGCTGTGCGTCCATCCGCAAGTAATGGGATCTGACTAGCATTAGCTTAGCGTTAGCTTAGCGTGCTCACCCATCTGTAAGTAAGGGAGGCCCGGTTAGCGTTAGCATAGCTTTGGCTAATCCGCTCACCCATCTGTGAGTAATGCACTCTGAAAGCCCTCTTTTCTGCTTTATGGAGGCCAGCCCTGACCCACTAAGCAGAGTGCCCAGTGGGCTGTGTCTCTAATGACCTCTGTGTATAGAAGGCTCTACTTGATTAAGTCCTCCCCTTGTGTTTCTTACAAATTAACTCTGATTAACTCGGCGCTAGCCGTACCACTCTGCCTGCGTCAGCCACTGCCGCAGGGCTGCAGCCGTGCTTTGTTAATTGGACCAGCTTTGGCAGCGTCGACATCGGAAAAAAAAACGCATTTTTAATCAGGCGTTATTGGAACATTGCGTAGACTGTGTCGGTCAGTTGAGGCTGATTGAAGAGAGAGTATTTGTTTCATGCATAGAATAGGCCTACTGAACACATGATTTTAACTTTCCTCTCTCTCTTTTTTTGTCGTTTTGGCTGAACCCCTACTGTTCAATAACTATGAAGCAAAATCAATTCTGTATCATTCATGTACTAGTGTATGATCAAAACAAGTTGTGTGTGTGTGTCTGTCTGTCTGTCTGTCTGTGAGAGAGAGAGAGAGAGAGAGAGAGAGAGAGAGAGAGCGAGAGAGAGAGAGAGCTAAGCAGTCGATGCTCTCTGTGTGCTCCAAGTGTGATCCAGCAGTTTGTGGCCCAGGGGGTTGAATAGTGTTGGCCGACGACAGACTGGGCCTGGTCTGGTCTGGGTCTGGTTTGGTCTGGTCTGGGCCTGGTCTGCGTCTGGTCTGGGACCGGTCTGCGTCTGGTCTGGTCTGGGACCGGTCTGCGTCTGGTCTGCGTCTGGTCTGGTCTGGTCTGGTCTGGTCTGGTCTGGTCTGATCTGGGTCTGCTCTGGGCCTGGTCTGGTCTGCGTCTGGTCTGGTCTGGTCTGGTCTGGTCTGGGCCTGCACTGGGCCTGGTCTGGGTTTGCTCTGGGCCTGGTCTGGGTCTGGTCTGGGTCTGGTCTGCGTCTGGTCTGGTCTGGTCTGGTCTGATCTGGGTCTGCTCTGGGCCTGGTCTGCGTCTGGTCTGGTCTGGGCCTGGTCTGCTTCTGGTCTGGTCTGGGCCTGGTTTGGGTCTGGGTCTGGTCTGGGTCTGGTCTGGGTCTGGTTTGGGTCTGGTCTGGGCCTGCTCTGGGCCTGGTTTGGGACTGGGTCTGGTCTGGGCCTGGTCTGGGTTTGCTCTGGGCCTGCACTGGGCCGGGTCTGGGTTTGCTCTGGGCCTGGTCTGGTCTGGGCCTGGTCTGGTCCTGGTCTGGTCTGGGCCTGCTCTGGGCCTGGTCTGCGTCTAGGCCCGGTCTGCGTCTGGTCTGGTCTGGTCTGGGCCTGGTCTGGGCCTGGTCTGGGCCTGGTCTGGGTCTGGTGTGGTGTGGTCTGGGACTGGTCTGGGTCTGGTGTGGTCTGGTCTGGTTTGGTCTGGTCTGGGCCTGGTCTGGTCCTGGTCTGGTCTGGGCCTGGTCTGGGTCTGTTCTGGGTTTTCTCTGGGCCTGGTCTGGGCCTGGTCTGGGTTTGCTCTGGGCCTGCACTGGGCCTGGTCTGGGTTTGCTCTGGGCCTGCACTGGGTCTGGTCTGGGTCTGGTCTGGGTCTGGTTTGGGTCTGGTCTGGGCCTGGTCTGGGTCTGGTCTGGGTCTGGTCTGGGCCTGGTCTGGGTCTGGTCTGGGTCTGGTCTGGGCATGGTTTGGGCCTGGTCTGGGTCTGGTCTGGGTCTGGTCTGGGTCTGGTCTGGGTCTGGTCTGGGCCTGGTTTGGGTCTGGTCTGGGTTTGCTCTGGGCCTGGTCTGGTCCATCGTTGCTGTGGCTCTGCCGGAAAAGGTGGTTCCGTCCAATGATAACCCAACATGGAGCTGAGAGTCACTGCTGGCCAATGGGACGTCAACACACCATAACCATAAGAAACCTGAATCTGTTAAAAAGCTATTTTCTGTCTCAAACAAACTCACTTCCCTTAAACACACTATTTCTGACATCTTCCTCTCTCTCTCTCTCTCTCTCTCTCTCTCTCTCTCTCTCGTGCTCTCACACGCGCACACACACACACACACACACACACACACACACACACACACACACACACACACACTGTGTGTACTGAATCCTCTCTGAGAGTGTGTGAAGGGGCTCTTGTCTACTTGGTATGGTATTGATTTGGAGGGGCGGTTCAATAGCCATTTATTCTGTTCCATCTCTGTGAGCAGTGCCATGACTGGGAGCAGAAATAGCCACGGCATTGACTCCAACTCCCACACACACACACACACACACACACACACACACGCACACACACGGCATTAACTCACCTCCAACTAACACACACACACACAGATCGCATTGACTCCACTCCTACACACACACTCTCTCCTCGCCCATTTCCTCTCTCTCGCTCCCTCCCCACCCCTCTCTATCTCGCTCTCTCTCTCTCTCTCTCTCTCTCTCAACACAGCTTGAGGGCTAGCTAGCTTTAGCATCTGCCTTTCCCCATCTGCTGCTCACTTACCGTCAAACGATATGTCCACGTTACAGCGCCTTCCCTTTCCATCTCACTTTCTTCATCTTCCACTTTTTACCTTTTCTCTTTGTCTGTACTTCAAAAACAATTTCTCTTACTTTCGTACATTTTATTTACTTATTTTTTTATAGTTTTGTTGAACTACCTTTCAACTTAATTAGGTTAATTCCGGTCCTATGCATGCAATTCTGTCACGCCACTTCAGGGTTAGCTAACGCTAGCATCTGGATAGCGACATATGTCATCTCCCTTACAAAATGAGAGAGACAAGTTTGAAACCTTGGGTATCTTCAATAAACATTTTGTTACCGAGATCAGATTGTGTACATTTCTATCCTTTAAAAATACAAAATAAAATTTTTGTAAATATAGGCATCACCACCTCAGGAGTTATCTATCAGTAGCATCTGGCTACCCCATCTGCTTTCTCTGTCTAAAACGGAAGACATCTTGTTTTGTATTATATTTTTGCTCTAGTAAAATGTTGCGTACTCTGCCTTAACTGTAGGTTTGCATTAGCACGGACTAAACTGTACACCCCCCCCCCCCCCCCCCCCCCCCCCCCCCCCCATCACGCCTTTAGGTTAAGCTAGCTGCTGTCAGCTGATTTCCTGCTCGACTCTCCTCCTGCTTCTAGTTAGCGTAGAACACTACAAATGCTTAAGCAAAGCAGCTTTTTGATATTTTTTAACGTTTTAACCTAAGTGTTTTTGGGCGATTACATAATGGAGAGCAAACGTTTGCGATCCACATAATAAGTTCTAAGGTTAGCTGTGAGGTGCCATTTTGTTCCCATTTGAGAATAAATCTAAAGGACCAAGCAAAATGTTTGATCTAAAAGACGATCCACATGTACAATCAAACATATGCTGTCAAAAAAAGACATCGTTAGAACACATATTTTATAACTAGTTTAAAATGTATGTCTTGCAAGGAATTAGTCTAATCAATGCATGACAAAGCAATTGTAAAATGGTAACAGCTGGAGTAGCCTAATTATCCTGATTTCATACTGCGACTGCCCAACAATGCATGACTGCCTGTTTTCAACAAATAAAATAAATTCAAATGTATTTTTATAGCACACTCCACGTTCACAATGACAATTTCAATGTGTAATTCAAACGTGTTAGTGACACCTAGGGCATAGCCATTAGGACGTTAGCTCTCTCAGGGAAGATATCCTTGTTGAGTTACTCCTCATAGTACATCCTCTGGGTTCAGTGTCATGATTCTGACGGTCATCCAGGTTCAGTGTTACGATAGAGGCTCATGATTCTGACGGTCATCCAGGTTCAGTGTTACGATAGAGGCTCATGATTCTGACGGTCATCCAGGTTCAGTGTTATGATAGAGGCTCCTGATTCTGACGGTCATCCAGGTTCAGTGTTACGATAGAGGCTCATGATTCTGACGGTCATCCAGGTTCAGTGTTACGATAGAGGCTCATGATTCTGACGGTCATCCAGGTTCAGTGTTACGATAGAGGCTCATGATTCTGACGGTCATCCAGGTTCAGTGTTACGATAGAGGCTCATGATTCTGACGGTCATCCAGGTTCAGTGTTACGATAGATGATTCTGCGGTCATCCAGATTCTGACGATTCTGTCATCCAGGTTCAGTGTTCTGACGGTCGTCTGGGTTCATGTTACGATAGCTCATGATTCTGACGGTCGTCTGGGTTCAGTGTTACGATAGAGGCTCATGATTCTGACGGTCATCCAGGTTCAGTGTTACGATAGAGGCTCCTGATTCTGACGGTCATCCAGGTTCAGTGTTACGATAGAGGCTCATGATTCTGACGGTCGTCTGGGTTCAGTGTTACGATAGAGGCTCATGATTCTGACGGTCATCCAGGTTCAGTGTTACGATAGAGGCTCCTGATTCTGACGGTCGTCCAATTCTGACGCGTCTGGGTTCAGTGTTACAAACTCACGATTCCGGCACAAACTCAAGGCATAGTCGTTTCTCTCCAAAGCATCATTGAGATCTGACAGCTTTGTGGCTGATTTGACCTCGGGCCATTTCATTTCATTTATTGTACATCTATGCACTGTCCTCCTGCAGAAAAAAGACATGGGTTTTCAGGTCACGCACAAACCCTTGAGAGTAACTTTTAATCTATGAAGCTCCACTCCGTGCCATGATAATCCACTAAAGGAAAACAATTCTAGTTTATGTTTTTAATAATCTATGGTTCTTTATCAAGCCTGCGCCCTGCATATTTAATAGTCTAATATTGAATAGCCTAAGGTCATACAGGGACGTTACACCCCGGACTCATCCCTTCATCCACCACAGGCGGCAGGCTCGCTCGGTTTAGCCCGTGACTGGAAAGTGGACCACTGAGACCCGTTGGCTTTGTAATCCCCACCATCTGTCGCTGGTAGGGCCCACTATGCCTACATGCCATCACACATGCACCTACTCAACCCCCACCCACCCACCACCCCCATCCCAACACGAACCCATCACCCCCCACTCAACCCCCACCCACCCACCACCCCCATCCCAACACGAACCCATCACCCCATTGTTATCGCTCTCCCTCTGCCGTTGTCCCGTCACTTCATCCCTCCGTTAGGCAAACCTTGATAGAGGGAGGAGAAAAAGAAGGAGAAGGGTCGTGTGGTGAAGAGGGATGGAGAGAGTGTGACTAGAGACAGAAAAAGGGGTTTGTGAGGGAGTGACTATTTTGATTGAAGAACAGAGAGAGTGGAAGGTGGGGATTAAAAGAGAGGGAGGGGTTGGAAGTATACAGACTGGCAGAAAGAGAGAGAGAGAGAGAGAGAGAGAGAGAGAGAGAACAGGAATGGAAGAAGGGAGAGTTAAGAACAGAGGAGGAGGAAGAGGAAGAGTGAGATGAGGAGGAGGAGGGAGATGGCTGTTGAGAATAGGGTTTCTCACTCCTTTTATTAAGTCAGGGAACGTGACGGCAAGACGTCTGTAACCAACGAGAGAGGGAAAAGACAGGAAAGAGAGGGATGGAGAGATTATAAAAAAGAGAGAATAAAAATGGGGAAAGAGGTGAGAGAAAGGCGGGGACGGAGAGGAGAAGAGAGAAAGGGATGATGAATGGAAAGGGAAAGAGAAAAGCAGAGGAAGAGATGGAGAGGGGAGGTGAAAGGGGTGCAGAGAGACACTGTGGGAGGTAAAGAGTGGTCGTAAAGGTCAAGAGGAAGGGAGGGAAATTAGAGGGGAGGACAAAACCCTAGTGGTATGGGAGAGACGGAAAGAAGAGAGGAAAGGGGAGAAATTAAGGGATGAGTACAAGAGGAGTGAAGAGGAGTAAGAGAGAAAGAGAGAATAAGGTAGAATGAGGGAAAGATAAGTGAAGGAGTGAGAGAGCAAGGGAGTGAGAATAAGAGGGACAGAGAGAGAGAGAGAGAGAGAGAGTGATGTACATTGCCTTTTAGTCTGTCACTGTTGGCTTTACTTTTCATTTGTTTTGTGGAGGAGAGATTAGCGAAGGGATTTAGCCAGCGATTCCCCCGTTCCTCATTTTCTCTATTGGACACACACACACACACACACACACTAATACACACAGGCCTGCAATGGCACATTGCACATGCACACAAACAGACAGGCTTATATTGAGACACACATGCTGTCGGCACGCACGCACACACATACACACACACGCACACACACACACCACTGAAGCAGGGATTCTCCCACATACACACACACGCACACACACACCACTGAAGCAGGGATTCTCACGTACAGTCAGGCCTGCCTTACACTGTGGAATCCTTAAACTTGCAGTACGCACAAAAGACAGTTTATTAAACACACATTTGCATGCACACATACTCAACACTACATACTACCCACACACACACTTAAACACACTTAAACACACTCAAACACACACACACACACACACACACACATACACACACAGAGAAACATACTGTAGACGCAGGGACTGACCCACAGAAGCAGCCCTACCGTGACATCTGGGAACTAATGGTACACAGCCCTCACAGTTTCCCTAAACAAATGTCTTGCATGGGCACCTTCGGTATACAAACACTCACAAACACTTACACACACTCACACACACTCACACACACTCACACACACTCACACACACACTCACACACACTCACACACAATCACACACACACTCACACTCACTGCCCGGGCTCTTTATCCAGGTAGGGTCAGGTTTCCTTGGCGACAGAGGGGCAGAGGAGATGAGCTGTTTGAAACTCCTGTCTGACCATGTTTGGTAGAACATCAAGTTTCCTCTGACCCGCTTTTCTCTCTCTTTCTCTCTCTCTACCTCTCTTTGCCTCTCTCTCTCCCTCTCTCTCTCTCCCTCTCTCTCTTTCTGTCTCTCTCTCTCTCTCTCTCTCTCTCTCTCTCTCTCACTCCCTTTCTCTTTCTCTTTCTCATATCAATGATGTAATAAACTAGCTTTTAAAAGTCAAAGTATTTCTCTCTCTTTCTCTCTCTCTACCTCTCTTTTTCATCACCTTCTCTTTGTCTCTACCTTGTCGTCGTCCCCCTCCCTCTCTTTCTTACCTTTTTCTTCCTCTATCCCTCTCCCTTGCCCCCCCCCCCCTCTCTCTCTCTCTGGTAACCTTAGTCTCTCTCTCTCTCTCTCTCTCTCTCTTTCTCTCACTTTTTTTAAACTACAAAAAGCAATTTCTCTTCGTTTGGCATGCCGGTTCGGCCGTAAGCCCCAGAGTAGGGATTTTCTCGTCGGGTTGGAATGCCATTAGGAGAGAGAGGAGAGAGGGAAGAGCGAGCGAGGAAGTGGGCCATTAGAAGAAAGAGAGAGGAGAGAGGGGAGTGAGCAAGTGAGGTAGAGAGCCATCAGGAGAGACAGGGGAGAGAGAGAGAGAGAGAGAGAGAGAGAGAGAGAGAAAGAGAGATGACGTTCCGTGACTGACGGGCGGAGTCTTTTGATGGCATGATGTCACCCTCCCTAGCGCAGGCCTGCGTTGTGATAGGTCAGGATATTGGTGGCGTCTGTGGAGTGAGTGGGTTTTTAGTGGTCCTGTCAGCAGTAAGTCTCTAAATCCTTTATGGCAGAGGAATAGTAAGCTCCTTTGCTGATACGGGGACAGAGGGAGAACATGGTGGCACACACACACACACTCACAAAGGCACGCTATAACACACACACACACACACTCACAAAGGCATGCTATAACACACACACACACACACACTCACAAAGGCATGCTATAACACACACACACACACACTCACAAAGGTATGCTATAACACACACATACACACACTCACAAAGGCACGCTATAACACACACATACACACTCACAAAGGCACACTATAATACACACGCACACACACTCACAAAGGCACGCTATAACACACACATACACACTCACAAAGGCACGCTATAACACACACACACACACACACACTCACAAAGGCACGCTATAATACACACGCACACACACTCACAAAGGCACGCTATAACACACACATACACACTCACAAAGGCACACTATAATACACACGCACACACACTCACAAAGGCACGCTATAACACACACATACACACTCACAAAGGCACGCTATAACACACACACACACACACACACTCACAAAGGCACGCTATAATACACACACATACACACTCACAAAGGCACGCTATTACACACATGCACACACTCACAAAGGCACGCTATAACACACACGCGCACACACACTCACAAAGGCACGCTATAACACACACACACACACACTCACAAAGGCATGCTATAACACACACACACACACTCACAAAGGCACGCTATAACACACATGCACACACTCACAAAGGCACGCTATAACACACACGCACACACTCACAAAGGCACGCTATAACACACACACACACACTCACAAAGGCACGCTATAACACACACATACACACTCACAAAGGCACGCTATAACACACATGCACACACTCACAAAGGCACGCTATAACACACACGCACACACTCACAAAGGCATGCTATAACACACAAGCACACAAGGACACACACACAATGGCCCGAGCGCACACACAAAGACACACAAAGACACTTAAAGACACTCAAAGACACACAAGGACACACAAAGACACTCAATGACACACAAAGACATTGGGACACTGTGGCTTAGGAGGTAGAGTGGGTCGTCTGTTGATCCCAGGGTTGGCGGTTCGATCCTCTCAGCTCCTCATGTTGAAGTGTCCTTGAGCAAGACACTGAACCCCGAGGTGCTCCCAATAGGTAGGCTCGCACTTCGCATGGCAGCTTCGCCACTGTGTGTGTGTGTGTGTGTGTGTGTGTGTGTGTGTGTGTGTGTGTGAGTGAATGAGTGGCAGCACTGTAAAACGCTTTGTCCGTTAAGGTAGAAAAAGTGCAATTTAAATGCAGTCCATTTACTTGCTATAACACACACACTCACTCACTCACAAAGACACATAACACACACTTACAAATATACTGTGTATAACACAGATACACACTCCAAAGACCCACTATAACACACTTTATCATATGAACGCACACACTGAAAGACAGACTCACCATAACAGACACACACATTTATTCAGGCACCCTTGCCAAACTTAACCACACACGTAACATATAATTCACAAAAATAGACATCAACTAACTGAAAGGCACAAACAGACTTTATACACACTCACGCTGAACACAGTCAATCTGGCTAACCCTAGACACATGCACTGAAGCAGACAAACTTAGAAACCCACGTAAAAAGGAGACATGGACAAAAAACAGGGAAAGACACAGAAACAAACAGTGATGGACATATTCTAAGACATAGAGACCACAGGTTACAGGATGAGCACTGTGGATTCCCATCAGGACCATGAGAGGACGTTGTGTAGTGACCGTAACCACAGCAACCTCAGTCCTCTGGCTGCACATGGCAAACAGATGCACAACACACACAAACACACACTCAGAATGGCCTGCCGTGTCTCCCTTAAACACACCTATACCACACACCTCACACACAAACACACACTCAGAATGTCCTCCCTTAAACACACCTATACCACACACCTCACACACAAACACACACTCAGAATGTCCTCCCTTAAACACACCTATACCACACACCTCACACACAAACACACACTCAGAATGTCCTCCCTTAAACACACCTTTACCACACACCTCACACACAAACACACACTCAGAATGTCCTCCCTTAAACACACCTTTACCACACACCTCACACACAAACACACACTCAGAATGTCCTTCTCCCTTAAACACATCTATACCACACACCTCATACACAAACACACACTCAGAATGTCCTCCCTTAAACACACCTTTACCACACACCTCACACACAAACACACACTCAGAATGTCCTTCTCCCTTAAACACATCCTTTACCACACATCTCATAAACCCCATGCCACACTCAGAATGTCCTTCCTTAAACACACCTGCACCACACACCTCATACAACACACGTCAGAATGTCCTTCTCCCTTAAACACATCTATACCACACACCTCATACACAAACACACACTCAGAATGTCCTCCCTTAAACACACCTTTACCACACACCTCACACACAACACACACTCAGAATGTCCTCCCTTAAACACACCTTTACTCACACACCTCATAAACAACACACACTTCAGAATGTCCTCCCTTAAACACAGGTCTATACCACACCCTTACACACATTTCCCCCCATGCCAACCAGACCCGTATTAACACGGGGGCATTTCAATAAGGTCCCCTGCAGCGCCCCCTAGGTTCACGCGGAGCCCAGAGCACCAGATGGGCGTGCAGGGCGGGGTGGCCTCCTTCGTGTGCCAGGCCACCGGAGAACCACAGCCCAAGATAGTCTGGAACAAGAAGGGCAAGAAGGTCTCCAACCAGAGGTTTGAGGTAAGAGAAGGAGGCATGGGAACATTTCAATAAGGTCTCCAACCAGAGGTTTGAGGTAAGAGAAGGAGGCATGGGAACATTTCAATAAGGTCTCCAACCAGAGGTTTGAGGTAAGAGAAGGAGGCATGGGGGCATTTCAATAAGGTCTCCAACCAGAGGTTTGAGGTAAGAGAAGGAGGCATGGGAACATTTCAATAAGGTCTCCAACCAGAGGTTTGAGGTAAGAGAAGGAGGCATGGGGGCATTTCAATAAGGTCTCCAACCAGAGGTTTGAGGTAAGAGAAGGAGGCATGGGAACATTTCAATAAGGTCTCCAACCAGAGGTTTGAGGTAAGAGAAGGAGGCATGGGGGCATTTCATAAGGTCTCCAACCAGAGGTTTGAGGTAAGAGAAGGAGGCATACGGGCATTTCAATAAGGTCTCCAACCAGAGGTTTGAGGTAAGAGAAGGAGGCATGGGGGCATTTCAATAAGGTCTCCAACCAGAGGTTTGAGGTAAGAGAAGGCGGCATGTTGGGCATTTCAATAAGGTCTCCAACCAGAGGTTTGAGGTAAGAGAAGGAGGCATGGGGGCATTTCAATAA
>JAPMUY010001566.1:132500-155000 GCA_026901105.3 Galaxias olidus | reverse complement strand
CTGCTGGCCTGACAGTTAATACAGCAGCAGCTGTCATCTCTCATAGTGGGGAGTTCCCTCCCATTGTGCTCCAGATAGGACTGGATTAGCTTTCCCGCATTCCGACGGAGGATAGACTCGGCTGCGGCCCGCTTCCCTCGGAATCCCTTTGATCCTCCTCCGTGGAGAATCACCCTTTGAATCTCTCATTCCGATACTAACCAGTGTTAATCCGTCTGACTCCTGTTTGACTCTTGTGAGTTTGACTCTTTTTAAGAGGACACAATGAACTTACCAGTACAAATCTATTTGACTCCTGACTGACCATTGGGTGTGTTTGACTCTTTTAGGAACCTTTTTAACCTGTATGAATCTAATCGACTCCTATCAAATGGACTCCCGTGTGTGTTTGACTCCTTCCAGAGGATCCATAGAACTAACCAATATGAATCAAATCCACTCGTGTGTGTTTGACTCTTTTCAGTAGGTCCAAGAACTAACCCGTATGAATCTAATGGACTCCTGTCTAATGGACTCCCGTGTGTGTTTGACTCCTTCACAGAGGACCAGCTGCCCTCGGGCTTCCCCACCATCGACATGGGACCCCAGCTCAAAGTGGTGGAGCGCTCTCGGACCGCCACCATGCTGTGCGCTGCCAGCGGCAACCCCGACCCAGAAATCACCTGGTTCAAAGACTTCCTGCCCGTCAACACATCCAATAACAACGGCCGTATTAAACAGCTCCGCTCAGGTAACCAATGAGAATCCGGTGGGCGATATCGATTCCCTCCTCCCATCCCTCTTCTCCCTCGATCTCCCTCGATCTCTCTCTCTCTCTCTCTCTTTATTTCCCCCTGCACTCCTCTTTTGTTCCTCCCCCTTTTTTCTTTTTTTCTCTCTTGCTGCTCCTACGATGCTTTGGATTTACCCACCTCCTCTTCCTCCCCCTCTTCCTCCCACTCTTCCTTCCCTTTCTTTTAACTATGGGATCTTTTTTCTTGTTCTGTGGTTGACGACCCTCTTTTCCTCAGCTGCCTCGCTGCAGGGCGCTTCCGTTTGAGTCCGAAGTCGTACCAACTCCCTTCCTCGCTCTCCCTCTCTCCCTTTCTTTCTTTCTTTCTCTGTTTTCTACCAAACTCCCTGAGGTCTTCCTAGATTCTCACCAGCCTCACTAAACCAAAGAGCTACCAACAAAATTCAAAGTAGAACGTGCGTTTCGTGTGCTTGGAGGAGAACAACAAGCTAAAAGTAGAACGTGTGTTTTGGTGGGCTGGTGAGCGGCAGGAACAACCTCCTTATTGAGATGGCTCACCATTGGGACTAAACTAAACATGTCCCTCTCCTCCTTGGTGGATTCGCTGGACCGTACAGGCTTTCAACAGATATTCCATGTAAATAAGACGTAGGAATGGAGTCACCTTACAGTCGTGACCACATCCACATAGCAATTAAACATTATGCTGTTGCTTTAATTGTCTTAAAATAATCTAAAACATGTTTTCTCTAATCATTTGATCTATAAATAAAATCAGTTTGGGAGATTAATCATGGATTCAAATATACCAATGACTTCCCTCCCAGACGGCACAGCGCCCACAGTCATGTGTGAGACGGCTACAGTCAGAACTAAGCTCCTCCCCCACCTCTACCCACGTCCTGCCTCCCGGGCTCACCTGGCTTGTGATTGGACACTAACCCCTTTGGCTTTATTCTGATTGGACCCCTCCAGCTTCTGTTTCTATCTCTGCCCCCTACCTAGCTCCACCCCCTGTTTAATTTGTATTGAAATATGAAATATACTGTGTTGGGGCAAAACAGGGAGACTTGATATTGGTATAGACATTGTTTTCTTTCATTCTTTCTGTGTGTAACTGCTGGTGGGATTGTAATGCCTTTGTCTGTGCTGTCTCTCCTCTCTTTGTATCTTTTGTTTTTAACCACAGAGTCCTTTGGTAAGTGCTTCTGTTTCGAGGCCCACGCCCTCGCTCTCTATCTACCTATCTACCTATATATCTTTCTGTTGCACCCTCTCTAACACTGAGGATGCCTTGCCTCACAAACACTGGTGTGGATTATCAAATATAGCATGGCATGCATTGGACTAACGGCCGCCATGGTCGAACACAGACACAGATACGGGTATGGCACTCGCACACAGAGAGACAGTTGGATGTTAATGTTAATCACAACTTAATACTCTGTATATCTCATCAAAACACACACACACACACACACACACACACACACACACACACACACAGAAACACACAGAAACACATTGAGATAAGTACAGATACTGTTGCACGCACAACAGAAGCTGCACCTACACACTTACACACACACACACACACACACACACACACACACACACACTCACACATACAGTACACACACACACACATACACTCAGAAACACATCATGAGCACAGATACTGTTTCACGCACAACAGAGGCCACATGGGCGGTATTAACAGGAACAATCAACTTAATAAGCACAAACAAACCAACACATGATATTAACAATAACATTCAACTTAACACACTCACAACCCACAAACACACACACACACACACACACAACATCAATAGGAACACTCAATGTATCACACACACGGTCCAATACACACACACACACACACACACACACACACACACACACACACACACACACACACTCAATATTAACAGGAACTCTCAAATGTATCACCAATCACCCAATCACCTCTCTGGTCACCTTAGAGGTAGCTGGCTAACCCCTCACTGTGCCCTAGTCCACCTGCAAACCCCCCATCCCCACCCGACCCCACCCCCGCTCCTAAACGAGACTCTGATGTCCAACTTTGCTCGCCTTCACCTCTGTGCTCTACCAGCCCCTACACTTACTCAACCACTCAATCACTAACTTAATCTCTCTACCTCTCTCTCTCTAGCTCTCTCTCTCTATCTCTACCTCTCTCTATCTCTATCTCTCTATCTCTAGCTCTACCTCTCTCTCTCTATCTCTATCTCTCTCTATCTCTATCTCTCTCTATCTCTACCTCTCTCTCTATCTCTCTCTCTATCTCTATCTCTCTCTCTCTCTCTCTCTCTCTCTCTCTCTCTCTCTCTCTCTCTATCTATATCTCTCTCTCTCCCCTAGCCTCAGTCTCTCTTACTCTAAGCTCTCTAGTTCTCGCTCTACTGTCTCTCTCTCTCTCAAAAAAGAAATCTCTCTCTCTCTATGGCTCTCTCTTTCCTGCTGGCAGACTCTCCACAGAGATGAATCCCAGGGTCTCTCTCTCTGTGCTCTCTCTCTCTCTCTCTCTCTCTCTCCCTGTACTCTCAGTGGACTCAGACCAGTGATATGAATACTACTGTACTACACAGTATCTATCTATCTACCTCTCTCTCTCTCTCTCTATCTCTCTCTCTCTCTATATCTCTATATCTCTATCTATATATATAGACCAGTGATATGAATACTACTGTACTACACAGTGGACCTCAGTGATATGAATACTCTGTACTGCACAGTGGACCAGACCAGTGATATGAATACTACTGTACTACACAGTGGACCAGACCAGTGATATGAATACTACTGTACTGCACAGTGGACTAGACCAGTGATAGAATACTACTGTACTGCACAGTGGACCAGACCAGTGATATGAATACTACTGTACCACAGTGATAGACCAGTGATATGAATACTACTGCACTACACAGTGGACTAGACCAGTGATATGAATACTACTGTACTACAGACCAGTGATATGAATACTACTGTACTACACAGTGGACCAGACCAGTGATATGAATACTACTGTACTACACAGTGGACCAGACCAGTGATATGAATACTACTGTACTACACAGTGGATTAGACCACAGTGGATTAGACCAGTGATATGAATACTACTGTACTACACAGTGGACCAGACCAGTGATATGAATACTACTGTACTACACAGTGGACCAGACCAGTGATATGAATACTACTGTACTACACAGTGGATTAGACCAGTGATATGAATACTACTGTACTACACAGTGGACCAGACCAGTGATATGAATACTACTGTACTGCACAGTGGACCAGACCAGTGATATGAATACTACTGTACTGCACAGTGGACCAGACCAGTGATATGAATACTACTGTACTACACAGTGGACCAGACCAGTGATATGAATACTGCACTACACAGTGGACCAGACCAGTGATTTCCTGTTCCAGTGGACCCCATGATATGGACTACTGTACTGCAAGTGGACCAGACCAGTGATATGAATACTACTGTACTACACAGTGGACCAGACCAGTGATATGATTTATGGACTAGACCAGTGATATGAATACTACTGTACTAGTATTCATATCACTGGTCTAATCCACTGTAGTGGGACACCATCTTTCCTGTTCCTGACCCATATTGGAAAGGGACGCGACAAACGTCTCAAAGTAGATTTATGAAAAGAACGCGTGCTGGAATGGAGACCTTCCGTTTCTTCTTTCAGCCTCACACGCGTCCTGTCAGTGCTGGTACGTGCCAATGAGGTGTATCCTCTCCTCCCCGCTCTCCTCCCCTCCTCTCTTCTCCTCTTCAGAAGGCAGGAGAGATCAAATGTTTTCCCTTTGTCTGAGAGTGAAGTGGACACTTTAGAAAGGCTGTCCCTTTAGACACACAGCAGCCCTCCCCCCACTATGACCCCCCCCCTCCCTATAGCCACTGCTGCCAGTCATTGAGATCTGAAAGGCTGTCCCTTTAGACACATAGCCGGCCCCCGGCTCCTCCGCCGCCTCCTCCATATACTCTGACTCCCCGCCCCTAAAGCCACTGCTGCCAGTCATTGAGATCTGAAAGGCTGTCCCTTTAGACACATAGCAGCCCCCCCTCCTCCTCCTCCTCCTCCTCCTCCATATACTCTGACTCCCCGCCCCTAAAGCCACTGCTGCAGTCATTGACATGGAAGCAGATCGATAGCGTTTCCTCTTATAGCTCTCAATGTCTGTCACTCTCTCTTTCTATCTGTTTCTTCCTCTCTACCTCTCGTTTCACTCTCTCTCTCTCTCTCTCTCTCTCTCTCTCTCTCTCTCTCTCTCTCTCTCTCACTGTCTCTCTATCTCTCTCTATCACTCTCTCTCTCTCTCTCTCTCTCTCACTGATTCTACTGTCTCTCTCTCTCTCTCTCTCACTGATTCTACTGTCTCTCTCTCTCTCTCTCTCACTGATTCTACTCTCTCTCTCTCTCTCTCTCTCTCTCTCTCTCTCTCTCTCTCTCTCTCTCTCTCTCTCTCTCTCTCTCTCTCTCTCTCTCTCTCTCTCTCTCTCTCTCTCTCTCACTGATTCTCCTCTCTACCTCTCTCTCTTTCTCTCTCTCTCACTGATTCTCCTCTCTACCTCTCTCTTTCTCTCTCTTTCACTGTTTCTATCACAAGCTTGTTCTTTCTGTCTCTCCCTCCGTTTTCAATTCCTTCGCTTTTACCCCTTTTCACAATGCCTTTCTTTAACTCCCTTTTCTCTTTCTGCCTCTTTGGGATTGTTCTGTCTCTCTCACTCTCTCTTTCTATCTGTAGCGCTGGCCCTCTCTGTAGATCTCCCTTTCTTTTGCCTCCTGTTAGATTGACAGTCTTTCAATCATTTATTTGATTCTTATCTTTCACAAGTCCCCCCTTTAATCACTTCCGTTTCCCTTCTTCTTCTTCTTCTTCTTCTTCTTCATCTTCTTCTTCGTCTTCTCCACCTGTTGGGACTAACATTTCGTCTTCTTCTTCCCCTCTAATCTCGTGCATTCATTGCCCAATCAGGTGGCACGCCTATACGAGGTAAGAGCGCTGGGATGACCAGTAACAACACAATGTGGTCTGCTTCCATTTCAAACCCCCTCGAGGTTCCACCTCCTACTCTCAACTGGTCCCACATCCAAGCAAGCACCGTAGAGCAGCGTTCCCTTTGGGGCTCGACAGTATGGGGTTAGACTATCTGATTTCATAAAGGGTGGAGAGATTAGACTATCTGTCCTCTGATTTCATAAAGGGTGGAGAGATTAGACCATCTGTCTTCTGATTTCATCGAAGGTGGAGAGATTAGACCATCTGTCCTCTGATTTCATAGTGGGTGGAGAGATTAGACCATCTGTCCTCTGATTTCATAGTGGGTGGAGAGATTAGACCATCTGTCCTCTGATTTCATAGTGGGTGGAGAGTTGAGACAAGAGATCTTCTTCAGATGTGTGAGGAGTGTGAGGGTAGGAGGACCGAGGGACCATTTGGAATGGGAACAAAGGAAATGCATTACACAGAAACAAATCCATTCATTTCCTCCTCCTTTTCTCTTCCGTTCCTCCTCATCCATCCATCCCTCCCCATTTCCACCTCCTTAATCCCTGCCCCTTTTCTCCTCCATCATCCTCCCTTTTCTCCTCCTCCTTTTTTCCTCCATTCTTTCTCCTCCATCCATCCCCCTATTCTCCTCCTTTTCATGCTCCTCCATCCCTCCCCCTTTCCTCTTCTTCTTTTTCTCCTCAGCCATCCCTCCTCCATTCCTCCTCTCCCATCCCTCCCCCTGTCCTCCTTCATCCCTCCATCCTTTCCATTCAGCCTTGCCCATTTGTTTGTTCTGAAATGCAGTGTAATTCATCCCCTCTCATCTGCCTCACTCAGCTTCAATCTGCTTTGTTGTCATGTCCCCCCAGTGTTGTGTCTATAATTTACACTTTGCATTCTTTGCTGTGATAGCTGTACTTTTGTATGTGCTACCTTTTCTATTTGATTTCACGCTTTATATTTTTGGGTTGTCCAGTTCTTTGGTGTTACTTTTGTTGGAGTGGGGGGGGGGTCTTGACCTGGTTTTGACCCCACTTCTTTTCCCGCTCCGTCTATTTCTGTCCAATCAAACATGCCCATTTTATTTCCCTCCCAGCTGTTATGTGCTCATCTCAAAAAGTCCAGATGGTGAAGAATCAAACCGACACACTCACAGAAGCATGAACCCCGTGCACACACACACATTCACACACATTCACACACACACACACACACACACACACACACACACACACACACACACACACACACACACACACACACACTTCACTCCTGTCTTTAAATTATATCATTTAAATGTTCTCTTCCATTGCCGTCAAAAAGCCCCAAACAACCACTTTTTTGATAAAGTTTTTTCATGGGTGCGTTTTTGCCTCAACACCCCATCTCTACCAATAGAAAGAAACTCTTTGACTTTTTTGACAGTTTGTCTTTTTCCAGGGAGCCAGAAAACATCAGTTCCTTACCAGGAACTCTCAAATGTATCACCAATCACCCAGGCCTGACGTATGTCTTTTTTTCTGTAATCTGTTGAATTTACAGAAATGATTGGTGGATGTCTTAACCTTTCTTTTTTGTAATTGGTTGGGCTTCTGTGACATCACACTTCTGATCCCATTGGTGGATTTTAAGGGAGGGGTGGGTGGGGGAGGAGTTAAAGTGTACCTCAATGGCATTGGTCGATTGGTCCCTTCATTCCAGTGAGGAGTTTTTCAAATGATGTATTGTACAAATGTATTTTCCATCTTTTTAAAATACTTTGTGTTTGACCTGCTTTTTGGGAGAGTTGATGACCGTGCATTTTCTTGGCTATTTTTTCTTCTTCTGTCTTTCTACCTTTTCAGAAAGGCCACAGGTTGCTTTTGTTTTGGGTGCCTTTTTTGCTGACAGTGGTAGAAACGGATTTATCCCTCCCCATTAGAACAGGCTTCAGTTTGGAGCCAGTCCTTTAGAACGGGATCAGTTCCCTCCTAAGCCCAGTTCATTGTCTAAATGGATGCCACAGCACACATATCTACTGGATTCTCACACCTTCTTAATATCTATTTGTCTCTTTCTTTCTTTCTTTCTTTCTTTCTTTCTTTCTTTCTTTCTTTCTTCTTTCTTTCTTTCTTTCTCTCTCTCTTTCCTCTTTCTCACTATATCTGAATTTCTTACTCTCTTTTTCTCTATCCCTCTCTCTCAGTCTACCTCTCTCACTATTGACGTATCTGTTTTACTGATCTCTTCCCCCTCCCTCCCTCTGCCTGTCCAGGTGCCTTGCAGATCGAGCTGAGTGAAGAGTCTGACCAGGGGAAGTACGAGTGCGTTGCCACCAACAGTGACGGCACTCGCTACTCCACCCCAGCCAACCTCTATGTGAGAGGTAAGGGGGATAAGACAACTACCTGGCAACCCACTCGCCTGGCATCCATTCTATTGCATCGGCCGCAGTATGAAAACAACTTCACTTGACAAATTCCTCAGTTTGAAAGTTATTTTTTTACAATCTCTAGAAACTGCGGGACCTCAGAGTTAATGAGCACCTTGGGAAGAGCCGAGTCAGATCGTGTAATGTGTTGTTGTTTTGTGGGCAGAGGATTTGCTACAGCGAGATAGTTTTCCAAACCGTTCACTTTCTCCACAGCTGCAAGACCGATTGGACAAAAAGGATTAATGAGTGTCCTGGGAAATGTAGTTTGACCCCGAAGTGTTTTTCCCTCCAAACAGCACAGGTTTATGGTATTTGTGCAACGGAACATACATATATATTGCAGTAATGTAACCCAGCCTTCTAATAGACTACAAGATATTTTGTTGTTATTTTTTTACAGAGAATACATATTCGGTCAACAATATTGCACATTGTCTATATGCAAATAGTCGTCAACAGTCTAGGCCTCACCAAATGCAAATGGTAGATGTGGGATGTGCTCTGAATACCAGTAGATTGTAGTCTGTTGTAGGGGAGAGCGGACAGCGTTTAGTCTCTGTGCCCTCTTCTCTCACCCTCTCTGACCTGAGAGGAGAGACCAAATCATCGTGGGCTTTCTGCCGCTGTGTTTCCTCCTGTTCTGACAGACAGCACGGCTCTCTGGGCCGGGGACTTTCCTTTTTTCTATCTCCCTGCAGACACAAGTACACACACATACACACATATATATGCACGCAGACACACACACACACACACGTATATGCGTGCAGACACACACACACGCAGACACACACAAAGACACACACTCATACACACACACACATGCAGAGACACACATGCAGACACACACGCAAAGACACACGCATACACACATACGCGCACACACACATAATCGAGTTCAAACCAGAATATAGCCTGGCATCTTAGTCCTTCACACACGTACACACATACACACACGCACACACGTACACACACACAAACACTTTTTTTTTTACAAATCTGAGACAGTTTAATTCCTGAGGCTCAATGCTCTCTTGTCTGCCCTGCAAAAACCAGGCTTCAACAGCGAGGCATGCGTTTCTGACTTTAATATCCCTTACAGGAATAACACACACACGCACACACACACACAAAAGAAGCTTGTACAAACGCACAGATACAGCATATTCACACTGTACTGCTCAAACAGACACACACATGCAGTCTTACCACTACAACTTAAAAATGGAAATACTCCCAAACTCAACCTTACATTCATACATACATAGATACATACTGTGAACAAAAACATCCATCGACACTCCACACTCAAACAAAGGCACTGTGCACACATACAAAAATATCTTCACACACACACACACACACACACACACACACACACACACACACACACACACACACACCGGACGCACAGAAACAGGATCTTCACTGCACGGTGGACACCCCCCCCCCCACACACACACACACACCACACACACACACACACACATACACACACACACACACACACACACACACACATACACACACACACACACGCAAACGCTGTCTCTGTGATGTTAGCCCCCGCGGCTGCCAGTGTTGCCCAGAAGTGTGTGTGTGTGTGTGTGTGTGTGTGTGTGTGTGTGTGTGTGTGTGTGTGTGTGAGTGACAGGCGGTCTGTGGAGAGGGAGCCAGCGGGGCTCAACCCACTGGAGCCTGCTATCTCACAACACTGACACCGTACCCCCCCCCCCGCTCTCTCTCTCTCTCTCCGCTCTCGCTTTCTTTACCTCCTCTCTTTTTTGTTAATCTCTGTTCTGTGCGCTCTCCCTCTTCTCTCGCTTTCTTTACCTCCACTCTCACTGCTCTCTCTCATTTTCTCTCCTGTGCTCCCTTGTCTCTCTCTCTCTCTCTCTCTCTCTCTCTCTCTCTCTCTCTCTCTCTCTCTCTCTCTCTCTCTCTCTCTCCCTCTTCCTTTAAACTCTGTCTCAAACACACGCCATGGTGCTGTTTTAATCTGTCTTTCTTTCTCTCTCTCTCTCTCTCTCTCTCTTCTCTCGGTTTGGTTTTCCTTTCCTTCTCCTCCCGCTGCGTGACGTCCTCTTCAGAACTTCGTGAAGGTTGGTTGCCACGGCGCTGCTTCATTTCTTATTCCTTCCTGAACTATCCTTCTATATATGGCTTCTCTGTGTTTTTGCGGGTGTTTGTGTGTGTGTGTGTGTGTGTGTGTGTGTGTGTGTGTGTGGGTGGGTGGGTGGGTGGGTGTGTGTGTGTGTGTGGTGTGTGTGTGTTTGTGTGTGTGGGTGGGTGTGTGTGTGTGTGTGTCTTGCTGTTGTTCTATATATACAGTGTAATACCTTGCTGCCCCCATTTTCACCTAAGACTGGCAGAAAACCTTTGTGCATGGTTTGCAGTTAAGTGTGTTGTGTTTGTGTGTTAGTCTGAATCCTAAAGTAAAATAAATCGTACCGCCTCACATCACATCCCAGATCTGTGAAAACACCTCGGCATTGTACCCCATTGGTCCTGGAACAGCCACTTCCTGTGCTGAGGCTGGGAGCGTCAACGGTGACATATTTAACAGCCGCAAAAAATCCTCTGCTTTACCACAACGCACGATGTCCCCATCATCATCATCATCATCATCATCATCATCATCATCATCATCATCATCATCTCCACTGCATGTCAGAACCCAATGGGTATCTAACTTCCCGAGACTTCAACCAACAACCCCACTAATCTCTTCTCTCACCTCTTCTTCCTCCTTCTCCCTCTCTTCCTCCTCTTCCTCCTCTTCCCCCCTCCTCCTCCCTCCTCCTCCCTCCTCCTCCCTCCTCCTCCTCCTCCCTCTCTTCCTCCTCCCCCCCTCCTCCTCCTCCTCCTCCAGTGCGCCGCGTGCCTCCCCGTTTCTCCATCCCGCCGGCGGACAGTGAGATCATGCCAGGCGGCAGCATCAACATCACGTGCGTGGCGGTGGGCTCGCCCATGCCCTACGTCAAGTGGATGCTGGGGGCCGAGGACCTCACCCCGGAGGACGACATGCCCATCGGGCGGAACGTTCTGGAGCTGGCCGATGTCCGCCAGTCCAACAACTACACCTGCGTCGCCATGTCAACGCTGGGCGTCATCGAGGCGGTGGCACAGATCACCGTCAAAGGTGGGCCGACACTTAGGGTGTGTGTGTGTGTGTGTGTGTGTGTGAGAGAGAGAGAGAGAGAGATAAAGAGAGAGAAAGAGAGAGGAGAGAGATCCACAGAATTATTATGTCTCCAGAGGTCTTTTACCATTGTAGAGTAATAATTGGGAGAATCCAAGTAGTTTGATTGCTTGTAGTCTCTGTATCTCTCTGCGTTCCATCGTGTGTGCGTGTGCGTGTGCGTGCGTGTGCGTGTGCGTGCGTGTGCTTGTGTGTGCGTGTGTGTGTGTGTGTGTTTGTCCGTCTCCACAGCTCTGCCCAAAGCTCCAGGGACCCCGGTGGTGAACGAGAGAACTGCAACCAGCATCACGCTGTCCTGGGACTCCGGCAACCCCGAGCCTGTTTCCTACTACATTATCCAGGTAGGACACACACCTTAGAAACACATGGAGAGACACAGGAAAACACCAAACTAAATAGAATTATGATCAAACAAATGATCGTAGATCTGTTATGAGATGTCATATCACTTGGTATATTCATACGATGCACATATCACCCACCAACTATATATACAAGGATTATATCAACTTTCTCCATACCCTATCTTCTCCTCCTCTCCTCCCACATCCCTTCTCTCTCCATCTCTCATCCCTTCCCCTCTTTTCACTCCTCTCCCACCATCCTCTCCCCTCTCCTTCTGTCTGTTCTCTCTCTTTCCTTCTTTCTATCCTCACCCCTCTTCTTCCCTCTGCATCCATCCCTCTCCTTTGCTCCGTCTTGTCCCTTCTCCTTCTATGCCCACTCTCTCATACCTTCTTCATCCCTCTCTCTCTCCTACCCTCTCCATCCCTCTCTTTCCTCCACCCCTCTCTCTCCACCCCCCTCTCGCCCTCTCCTCCCTCCAGCACCGGGCCAAAGGTTCTGACGACCCCTATAAGGAGATAGATGGCATCGCCACCACTCGCTACAGCGTGGGCGGCCTCAGCCCTTACTCCCACTACGACTTCCGGGTGGCGGCGGTCAACACCATTGGCCAGGGGCCGGCCAGTGAGGCGGTGGAGGCCCGCACGGCCGAGCAGGCACCCTCCTCCCCGCCGCGACAGGTCAGACCCCCCCGCCAATCAAATCACGTCAGCCAATAGAGGATTAGCAGACCGACTCGCCAGTCAAATCAAATCAGCCAATAGAGGATTGGCAATATATTGCTGAAATTCGTTTTTTTATTAGAATTAATTGTGTTGAGTGTTTCTTTTTTGCTTTCAGTGAAACATATTTCCCCTGTCGCTGTAGTTCAGAAAGCGGAGTTGATTTGATTTCAGTTCCTTAAGCCGGGCACCAATTAAGCGTTGCCTTAGTCGTTGCTCTCAGGAGCTTCCCTTTGAATGTGTTATGATTTGGAGCTAATGCACTCAATAACCAAAATGATTAGATTGCACTGAGCACAGCCATCTCAGTCACTGTGGGCCCACGCCATTTTGAATCCTATTGTACAGTAAGGAGGACTATGGCTACCCCACACTCAGAGATAAACGCTTATTTATTGACTTTTGAAATCCTTACTGAGTGAAGTACCACGGGAATCTAACAAAAGTACAGCATTATTGGGATATAAACCCCATTAATCATTAATAAGCTACAATATTATCTAAACTTCTATAGGCAGATAAAGTAAGATTTGACTATGCTTGATGTATCAATGTGGAGAAATGTTTTTATGTTTTACAACATGGCATCGGGATTTGTTTGGCTGCTTCCTATGAGACACTAAAAAACAACTTGTCTCCATAAACATAAAACATAAAACGTCGAATAAACATTGGAACTAATGACAAGATTACTTTACCAGCCTATTGCCTACTATTTCACCTACCTATTGCCTAGGTGAAGTTATTTTTTTTTCCATTCACTTCCAGGTCAGAGGTCGTATGCTGAGCACCACAACGGCCATCATTCACTGGGACGAGCCTGAGGAGGCCAATGGACAGGTGGTGGGTTACAGGGTCTACTACACGGCCGACAGCACCATGCAGGTCAACCAGGTGAGACCAGAGCGGATAGGAGCCCGTGACTCAAATGAGTCAGTGAGTCAAATGAGTCAAATTAGTCAGTGAGTTAGTTAGTCAAATGAGTCACTGAGTCAGTGAGTCCAGGGAGTCGCATTTGTGAGTTGAATGAGTCGAATTGTGTCGAATCAAGATGAGCCAAGTGAGTTTGTGAGTCGAGCGAGAGTTTGTGAGTTTGTAAATGAGTGGAATCGAGTCGAGTGAAGTGAGTCAAGTGAGCCAAGTGACTGAAGTCGAGTTAGACAAGTGAGTGAACGGGAAAGCACTAAGAACCACTAATCCCTCCTTTTGCTCCCTGTCCATGTCGCCCCCCAGTGGGAGAAGCAGATGGTGCGCAGCGATAACTTCATCACCATCCAGGGGCTGACCCCCAACAAGACCTACTACATCAGAGTCCTGGCCTTCACCTCCGTAGGAGACGGACCGATGTCCCAGGACCTGCAGATCATAGCCAAGACTGGGGGTATGAGGGGGAGGAGGGGAGAGAGGGAGGGAGGGAGAGGGTGAAAGTTAGGATCAAAGGGAGGAAAACAAGAGGGGGTATTACTGCTGTATCAGGACCTGCAGATCACAGCCTAGAGTGGAGGGAGGGGAGGGAGGGAGGAGGGAGAGGGGGTAGAGCTGTATCAGGACCTGCAGATCACAGCCTAGAGTGGAGAGAGAGAGAGAGAGGGAGGGAGAGGGGGTATTACTACTGTATCAGGACCTGCAGATCACAGCCTAGAGTGGAGGGAGGGAGGGAGGGAAGGAGGAGGGAGGGAGAGAGAGGTATTACTGCTGTATCAGGACCTGCAGATCACAGCCTAGAGTGGAGGGAGGGAGGAGGGAAGGAGGGAGGGAGGAGAGGGGGGTATTACTGCTGTATCAGGACCTGCAGATCACAGCCTAGAGTGGAGGGAGGGAGGGAGGGAGGGAGGGAGGGAGAGGGGGTGTTACTACTGTATCAGGACCTGCAGATCACAGCCTAGAGTGGAGGGAGGGAGGGAGGGAAGGAGGGAGGGAGGGAGAGATGGAGGGATGGAGGCATAGAGGGAGGGAGGGAGGGAAGGAGGGAGGGAGGGAGAGGGGGGTATTACTGCTGTATCAGGACCTGCAGATCACAGCCTAGAGTGGAGGGAGGGAGGGAGGGAAAGAAAGGGGGAGACAGAGTGGAGATGTAGAGGGTGGGTTTAGTGGAGGGAGGGAGGGAGGGAGGGAAGGAGGGAGGGAGGGAGAGGGGGTATCTACTACTGTATCAGGACCTGCAGATCACAGCCTAGAGTGGAGGGAGGGACGGAGGGAGGGAGGGGGGAGGGAGGGAGGGAGAGGGGGTATTACTACTGTATCAGGACCTGCAGATCACAGCCTAGAGTGGAGGGAGGGAGGGAGGGAGGGAGGAGAGGTGGTATTACTGCTGTATCAGGACCTGCAGATCACAGCCTAGAGTGGAGGGAGGGAGGGAGGGAGGGAGGGAGGGAGGGAGAGGGGGTATTACTGCTGTATCAGGACCTGCAGATCACAGCCTAGAGTGGAGGGAGGGAAGGAGGGAGGGAGGGAAGGAGGGAGGGAGGGAGAGGGTGCTGTATCAGGACCTGCAGATCACAGCCTAGAGTGGGAGGGATGGAGGGAGGGAGGGAGGGAGAGGGGGTATTACTACTGTATCAGGACCTGCAGATCACAGCCTAGAGTGGAGGGAGGGAGGGAGGGAGGGAGGGAGGGAGGGAGGGAGGGAGAGGTGGTATTCTCTCTTATCAGGACCTGCACATCATAACCTAGACCAGAGGGAGGGAGGGATGGAGCGAGGGAGGGAGGGCGGTAGGAAGGGAGAGAGAGAGAGAGAGAAGAGTTCCACAGATTTATTAAAGTCTCCAGAGGTCATAGCCTAGACCAGAGGGAGGGGGGGAGGGAGAGAGGGAGTAAAGAATAATGGAAAGACGTAGATTTGGGGGGAGGGAGGACAGAAGTAGGTTTGTAGCTCCCTTCCCAGAGAGAGGCTCTGACCTGACTGGACTGACCAGATCCTGTGTGTCCTGCTCTGACCTGACTGGACTGACCAGATCCTGTGTGTTCTGCTCTGACCTGACTGGACTGACCAGATCCTGTGTGTTCTGCTCTGACCTGACTGGACTGACCAGATCCTGTGTGTTCTGCTCTGACCTGACTGGACTGACCAGATCCTGTGTGTTCTGCTCTGACCTGACTGGACTGACCAGATCCTGTGTGTCCTGCTCTGATCTGACTGGACTGACCACATCCTGTGTGTCCTGCTCTGATCTGACTGGACTGACCACATCCTGTGTGTCCTGCTTTGATCTGACTGGACTGACCAGATCCTGTGTGTCCTGCTCTGATCTGACTGGACTGACCACATCCTGTGTGTCCTGCTCTGATCTGACTGGACTGACCACATCCTGTGTGTCCTGCTTTGATCTGACTGGACTGACCAGATCCTGTGTGTTCTGCTCTGATCTGACTGGACTGACCACATCCTGTGTGTTCTGCTCTGACCTGACTGGACTGACCACATCCTGTGTGTCCTGCTCTGATCTGATTGTTCTGAACTGTGGATGCTCAGCAGAGAGATACATTTTCTAACCCTCTCTCTCCTCCCCTCTCCTCCCTCCCGTCCCCTCTCTCTCCCCAAGTCCCCTCCCAGCCGTCGGACTTTAAGGGCGAGGTCAAGTCAGAGACCAGCATCCTGCTGTCCTGGGTGCCCCCCCCCCAGAGCGGCCCGGATAACACCATCACCGGCTACGAGCTGGTGTACCGCCGGACTGACACCACAGAGGAGGTATGGAGGGGTAGACAGGGGTCAGGAGAGGGAGTCACAGATGGGGGGGGGGAGGAGAGAGAAAGGGAGGGAGGTTTAGTTGACAATGCTCTGGTGGGAGGATACAAGGACAACCTTTCTGTCAGTGGAAGCTGATGTGGTCTTGTCTCATCACCATGGTGAGGTACGTAACAGATGGGAAGAGAATGGAGAGGAGAAACAACTAAAGTGTTACACCAACATATCTGAATGGTTTCTAATTCTTTGTCGTTCTGTTTTTCTCTCTCTCTTACTCCCTCTCTCACCCTTTGTCCTTCCTCCTCAACCGCCCCCCCCTCCTTAAATCTCCTTTCCTTCCCTCTCATCCCTGACCCCCACCCCTCTCTTAGAAGAAGGTGAGTTTCGAGCCCACCACCTCCTACCTTTTGAAGAACCTGAAGCCCTTCTCCACCTACACCTTCCAGCTGGCTGCCCGTAGCAGACACGGCGTCGGAGCCTACACCAACGAGGTCTCCATAGACACCCCGCAGACACGTAGGTTTCCCACGCTCCGCCCAGTCCGGACCTCCGCGTGCGGGTTTGCATGTGTGAGTGTGTGTGTGAGTGCATGAGTGTGTGAGTGTGTGTGTGGGGTTGCTCATGCACGCGTAGTAGTAGTGTCTCTGGAGTTGATTTTGAACAGTGCAAAACGTTATATGCAACAGTGGCCAGTGTATTGTGTATGGGTATATAATAAGATATGGGGCTATAATATCGTGACATCCTCTTAGTTAATAAGCTTCGGGCTATAGTAATGTGACACCATTTTGGATGGTCTAGTGTTTCTTTTACTATGGAGGGAAGATGGCCGCCCAGCACTGCTTTTTGCATTGTCAAAATCAGACAGCATTTTGGTATGGGATATTTTGCAGAGCACACCCCAGATTCACCACTTCACTCTTACCACCATAGGCAACTCATGGGGATTCACCACTTCACTCTTACCATAGGCAACTCATGGGGATTCACCACTTCACTCTTACCATAGGCAACTCATGGGGATTCACCACTTCACTCTTACCATAGGCAACTCATGGGGATTCACCACTTCACTCTTACCATAGGCAACTCATGGGGATTCACCACTTCACTCTTACCATAGGCAACTCATGGGGATTCAACAAGACTTCCAAACATCTCATAATAACATGGATTATTGATCAATTTGTAATAAATAATAGATAATTGACTCTTTAAGTTTCAGTGGACTATGTACACTTTGTGATTCTCTTAGTTTTGAATCTGAGGTCTGTGTTAGGCAGTCAGGAAGAAGCTGAAAAGGTAAGAGGAAAGTGGTGTGTGTTAGTTAGGAGGGACCCCAGCAGCACAGAGTCTTGAGTAGGATAACAGGACTGAGAGAGAGGGACTTCCACTCAGGTACGTTGTGTGTGTGTGCGTGTGCGTGTGCGTGCGCGTGCGTGTGCGTGTGCGTGTGCGTGTGCGTGTGCGTGTGCGTGTGTGTGTGTGTGTGTGTGTGTGTTTTCACTATAGGCTCAGTAGCCAGCGTCTTATGTGTCACACACATCTTTTCGGCTCATTCACCCGTTTCCCATCGAGTCAACTCTTCTCTTTGACAGTCATCACTCGGTTGTGTTTTGTTTTGTTGTGTTATCTTTAGTCGCAGGTCTTTTTACTTTTAGAGCTACGCTCTCGACTGGTTTGTTTTCATTTTATGTTTGTTTTTGTCCCTTTTTTTGCTTTCTGTCTCTGGTCTGTGCCAATTTCCTCCCCATCCTTCACTGAACATGTTCTCTTCACCACCAATCAACAAACAAACCAAACAAAAACAATTCATTAACACACACACACACACACACACACACACACACACACACACACACACACACACACACACACACACACACACAACCAATCACTCGCACCCACAAAAACCTTACTTCCTCCCAAAACTATCCAATCAGTGCCCTCAGCTCCTCCTCAGGAAGTCACATGCTCGAGTCCCAGTTCCACCAGCGTCCTGGTAAGTTGGGCTCCGCCCCCAGCCGAATTCCAAAATGGAATCGTAACGGCATACTCCATCCAGTACTCCGTCACGGAGGGGGAGAACCGAACGTCCCAACGGATCGACGGAATCCCTCCGGAACGTTCTCCGTACCTCATAGAAAACCTGGAGAAATGGACAGAGTACGGAATAACAGTGCGAGCACTGACAGAGGCGGGAGAGGGACCAGAGAGTTTACAGCTGCTCATCCGCACTGAAGAAGATGGTACGTCCCAAACTCACCCCCTCCTTTGCCTGTTTTAGGAGGGTTTGGCCCGCTAGTGTCTTACTGTAGCAGTTCATTCGTAATCCAACTTAAAGCTCACCTTTGGCACTCCAGTGCAACTCTCAAAGAATCCAGTGTAAAAGTAGAGGTGAACTAGGAAGACCTTCCTTCTGGAAATCTGTTCCTACTTTTTCCTCAACTGAACTTTTTGTTCCAACCCCTTTTTTTTCCTACAACCAATCCTGTCCTTTTTTCCTTCTTTTTCTTGGCTGATGTTTTACCTTTTGTTCTTCTTGTTAATCTCTTCTTCCTTCCTTTTGAAGAGCGGCTATAGGGATTTTTAGAAATGAATCAGTCTCCAAAAACACCCCTACTTTAAGATAGTGGTTTGATCAATTAGCAATACATAGACAAACTCTGGTTAAAACCACTTCTGTAAAAGGGGCCTGTGTCAACCTCTTGGCCTGTTTTTACATCCTATTAGTCCTCTACCTTTTCTGCTGACGTTAGTGTCCCTCACTTTGAATTATTTATTCAGTACAATATGTTCACCTGCAATTTGTGTATAAATTATACAATTTATAAAACCTACGCTCATATTTGTCTAGGCTTTTCTAAACTAGTGTTTTTGTTGTTGTTGTAGCCGTTTCCCACGTTTCGATTAGATTATATAGCGTGTGACAGCTAAAGCAGTTATCTTGGTGTTTTTCAGGAGAGTTGTTTTTTTCCTCTGTGACTTTTTTATATTATCTCTGACTGCCACCATTTCTCTCATTGTTCAGCAAACGTTCTTTTTTTATCACTTATCTTTTCTCAGCATTCGTCTATTATCTTCGACTAGCGCTTCGCCCGCACTCACATTTTTCCATTTGGAGATTTTTGTGTCCAACAAAAAGGCAGCTTTTTTAAAGGGGTTGTGTTTTTTATGTCTGTCCAGCTCCTCTCAACATTTTGAACCCATTCAAACCTTTTTTAGTTTGTTTTTTTAAAGTAAACCTCTTCCTATTTTGCCAAACGGAAACTCCCACCTCAACCTTAAGTCTGTCGACCACCTTTGCGGGAATTGACGCCACGACCCCCCCTCTGTCCCACAATGCATTTCCAGTTCCCAGCGGGCCTCCGTTGGGGGTGGAGGCGGAGACGCTGAACGCGTCGGCCATTCAGGTAGCGTGGCGCCCGCCTGCTCTGGACCGGCAGCACGGACAGATCCGGGGCTACCAGGTGCACTATGTCAGGATGAACTACGGAGAGCCTCAGGGACAGCCCTTCATCAAGGACATCCTCATAGACGACTCCCAGGTAAAGGCTGCGACCGCATCAGGACATATAGTACCCACTTAATAGATACTGTACATAACAATATACACTACCTTAAATACACACTGTACATAACAATATACAGCACCTTATATACATACTGTACATAACAATATACACTACCTTAAATACACACTGTACATAACAATATACAGCACCTTATATACATACTGTACATAACAATATACACTACCTTAAATACACACTGTACATAACGATATACAGCACCTTATATACATACTGTACATAACGATATACACTACCTTAAATACACACTGTACATAACGATATACAGCACCTTATATACATACTGTACATAACGATATACAATACCTTAAATACACACTGTACATAACGATATACAATACCTTAAATACATACTGTACATAACGATATACAGCACCTTATGTACATAGTACAATAAGCACAGTACCTTTTTAACTGTAACTGTACATACAATATTTACAGTACATAAAGATATGCTGTACATACAAGACATAGAGTACCTTAAATACATACAGTACCTACTATATGATAAGCACAATATCTTTAAACATAAACCGTAAGATATACAGTACCTTAAATACATACAGTACATACAAGATATACACTACATAAAGATATACATTCCATAAAGATATACACTACATATATGATAATACAGTACATACAACATATACAATACCTGCAAGTTTTTACAAGATATACAGTAAATGCAGATATACAATACATATAAGACATACAGTACATACAAGACATGCAGTACATACAAGATATGTAGTACATGCCAGATACACAGTACCGGCAAGTTATTAACAATACATACAATGTAAAGTACATAATGATACAGTAGATGTATAGTATATAGAAGACAAACAAAGTATATAAACATCTAAAGTATTTTTGACTTGTTTTGCTGTTGTAGTGAAACTCTGATTCATGCTAACCAATGAAAATGTGTTCATTGTATCGTTGCATCGTTCCTAATTGCTTATATGCTCTTTTCATTTCTCGCCAATGTGTCGAACGCCGCCGCCTGTGTACAGTGGGAATATGATGAGGCAGCACAATACGTAAGTGAAGCCATTAATATGTTTCCTCTCTACTGATCTGAGCTGTTTTAAAGATGATGAAGCTAAAGCCACTGATTGTTGCCTTGGTCTGGACAAATGTACCCAGCTTCAGGATGTGTAGTTGATTGATGGAGCCTACTGTGAATTATGAAAATTATCTTAGAATAGAAGAGGTTATGTATTCTAAGTCCACATTATGTAGGGACGTTTTACTGTTCTGTTCTAGAAGGTTCTGTGGTTCTCTGACTAGGGCCCCGTGTGTGTCTCTCTCTCCGTGTGGTCAGGAGGTGGTTCTGGGGGACCTGAGGGCCGACACAGCCTACTCTGTCTCTGTGTGCGCTTACACCGCCAAGGGGGACGGGGCGAGGAGCAAAGCCCTGACGGTCTGCACCGCCCTCCCACGTAGGTGGCAACACACACACACACACGCACGCACGCACGCACGCACGCACGCACGCACGCACGCTCGCTCGCTCGCTCGCTCACTCACTCACTCACTCACTCACTCACTCACACACACACTCACTCACTCACTCACACTCACACACACACTCGCACACACACTCACGCACACACACACACACTCATGTGCACACACTCATGCACGCACGCACGCACGCTCGCTCGCTCACTCACACACACACTCACACACTCACACACTCACACACACACTCACTCTCACACTCTCACACACACACACACTCACTCACTCACTCACTCACTCACTCACTCACTCACACACTCACACACTCACTCACACACACACTCGCTCACTCGCTCACTCACTCACTCACTCACTCACACTCACTCACACACTCACACACTCACTCACACACACACACACACACACACACACACACACACACACACACACACACACACACACACACACACACACACACACACACACACACACACACACACACACACACACACACACACACACACACACACACACACACACACACACACACACTCACACTACACACACACACTCACTCACACACACTCTCGCACACACACACACTCACACACACACACACACACACACACACACACACACACACACACACACACACACACACACATTACGGTGAGCCACTCCCACTGTTTAAATAATGTACAGCAAACACACACACAAACACTCACACTACATAATTCTCATTGATCCACTTGAAACCGAGCCGCTGTTTTTTGTCATCGTGATTGATGATGTGTGGATCCTGGGCGCGTGGTGCTCCGCTGCTGAGAAGGGTTGTTTGATTTGGCACTGGGAGCCCTCCAGGGGGGCTGTCTCTGCCTATTAAACCATAAGACGCTGTTCACCCACTGTCTTTATTGCAGCGCTCCCAGCCTGAAATCAAACACAAACTGCGTAATTGACTCAAAAACAAAATAGTGACTCAATGATTTTCATGAAGGGGGTTTTCCTCCGGAAATGCTTAGAAATGTATTATGGGGAATAGTGTGGCTGGATTAGTGAGAGATGAGAGATGTGGTTGGATTATAAAACGTTGGATTAAAGGCTCTCTCTCTCTCCCTCTGCATTTCTCACGCTGTCTCTCTTGCTTTCTGTCCCTCCCTCACTCTCTTTTTCTCTCTTTTTCTCTCTCACTCCCTCGAAAGTACTGACTTACTGAGACAGAACAAACGTAAACTCTTACATTTCCTCCCTCGCTGTCTCCCCCCTCTCTCCTTCCCCTCCC